>CAUYON010028535.1:0-38440 GCA_963573935.1 Arctocebus calabarensis
TTGAGACAGAGCCTCAAGCTGTCACCCTGGGTAGAGTGCTGTGGCATCACAGCTCACAGCAACCTCCAATTCCTGGGCTCAAGCGAGTCTCTTGCCTCTGCCTCCCAAGTAGCTGGGACTACAGGCGCCCGCCACAACGCCCTGCCATTTTTTGGTTGCAGCCATCATTGTTGTTTGGCGGGCCCTGGGGCTGGATTCGAACCCGCGAGCTCAGGTGTACGTGGCTGGCGCCTTAGCCTGTTGAGCCACAGGCGCCGAGCCTGAATAAAGTTTTTATTGGTATGTTGTAGTTTTTACTGCTTCAAATTCTAAATTATGATGTCTAGGCAAGTAATTCAGGAATTAAATCTGTAGTTATTTACTTTGAGATTAATTTCTTTCCTTGGGTTAATATCTACTTTCCTTGGACTACCTTTCAATTTTTCATCAAAGGCGTAATGGAACTCTAGCTATTTATCTTAAGAAGTATATTTTTAACTGGTTCAATCTTCAACATGGATGTCTTTGGGTTTTTGTTAGTGTTTTGAGACATGGTCTTTTTTTGGCACTGGTGCTAGAGTGCCGTAGTGTCATCACAGCTCCTTACACCCTCACACTAAGGTTTACTCCTGCTCCAGCCCCCAGAGAAATACTTGGTCTGCAGGTGTATGCCACCATGTCTGCATTATTGTTTTTCTTTCTTTTTCATTCTTAAGCACCAAGAGGGCTTGCCAGGTTGCTAAGGATGATCTTGAACTCCTGGCCTCAAGCAATCTTTTTGCCTCAGTCTCCAAGTGCTGGCATTACAGGCATGAGCCACCATGCCCCACCTTCAACATGCACTAAGGCTGTCAGAAATATACAATATGAAAAATGGAGACAGACATGGATGGATTCATGTATGGAAAGCCCTCAGATTTTTACCTTCATTACCTGTTTCTTGCTTGCCAAGCACTATCCTTCAAAAGAAATCCTGGAGGTCGTAAGTAGAATTTCGTATATTTGCTATTTCACATAGTTCAAGTTTACTGAAAGATACGGTGATACACTCCTTTCACTTGCTTTCATTATATTTCTCCCTAGATTTTTAGAGTCATACTCTTCACGTGCAAAATGCAATCACACATCCTTAAAATTATTAATATGAAGAGTGACTATTTTGCAGAGCCTCTGATTTCTTTTTTTCCTATCCTTACCAGCATTCTTTTATAATGTCGCCGTTCAAATATATATGAAAATTCCATTGACACGATCTTTTTAAGGAAAACATCTGCATTCGGCTCTGAAAGCTCTAGGTAGCCATTTCTCTATTCTCCATTCACTGTGTACTAATAGAAGAAACTATTTAACTTGGAGTACTAAGGGCAGTCATTCAAGGCAAGATCATTTTAAATCAATACAAAATCCATTCCTGAAAACAATTCTGTAAGAAAAGCATCAGGAATGCCTAGAAATTCATTGTTGTTGTAAAATGCAGAACAATCTCAGACACTTAATGCTCACTGTTAGTATTTAAATAAAGAAAGAAATAAGATATTCATAGTATGTACTTTCCCCTCAATATCTCTATAAAGATTTGTCGAGAAAGTAAACTTTACTCTTGATGGTCCAATTTTCAGAACTGATAACTACTGTTTCCTTTGAGCAGAAAAAAGTTTTTTAGATCCACACTATCTTAATTTTCAAAGGTGAAATTTCAAATTGTTTTCATAAAAGAAGTAGAAATATGAAAGAATTTACTAACATGTAAAAACTAAAGTCATAGTTTATTTTTCTATGGTTGTGATATTAAAGCGAATAATATTTGCTATTACTCTGAGTATTACAATTGGTGTGACTAGTAACAAGCAACAGCTAGAACAATCATAACACTGACACGTCAGGCACTACTATCATTATTACCACTATCAGCAGCACCATAACCAAGGATTAATATGAAAAATAACCCGAGGAGGAAAAAAGAAACTTTACTGCAAAATAAGTTTAATTTTGGTAATTGAGGGAATAATTGTTTTTCTCAACTGTATTGAAAATTAATTCATATCAATGTCTCAGGTTATTTCTTAATGATCAAAAGGAAGAGGCTTGACTAAGCAATGGGATCTATTTAGTTCTTAAATTTCTTCATTTTAAAATTATCATTTTAGCAAGCAAATAATTAAGAGGAAAGAAACTTTACAAGTTCTCTGAGATCAGGGAAATGTAATTAGGTATTATGTAAGAACTAGCTATGCAAATCAATGTAACAAAAATTCTTCAAAGCTTCAGAGGAACTTACAGCTACCAATACCTCACTGAGACATTTATGTCTTTTCTTTGACTGTTTTGGGCGTGCCTGCTTATAGATCAAAAAATATATAATTTTTTGTCTAGTTGTTCACATTTTGGAGATAACTTAAGCAATATATTTTCACTATTTTCTTTCAACTTACTAAGAATTTGAAGGGCTAATCCCCAAATGTATCCTTTGCTGACTACATGCTTCTAGTATAAATAGAAGGTATCAGTTCATCTGACTTTAGAGAAAAAAGGTCATTATCTGCCCACTAACCCAGGAATGGATGAACAAGCTGTGGTATGTGTATACCATGGAATACTAATACTATTCAGCCACTAAAAAAGATGGAGACGTTACACCTTTTGTATTAACCTGGTGGAAGTGGAACACATTCTTCTTAGTAAAGCATCACAAGAATAGAGAAGCAAGAATCCTACGTTCTCAATTTTGATATGAGAACAATTAATGACCTAGTACAGGATGGGGAGTGGGGAAAAGGGAGGGCAGAAAGAGGAAGGAGGGCGGAGGGTGGGGGTGTCACCATGTGTGACACACCTTTTGGGGGCAGGGCACAATTATAAGAGGGACTTTATCTAACAAATGCAATCAATGTAACCTGGTTCTTTGTACCCTCAATGAATCCCCAACAATTAAAAAAAAAAGTGGTCATTATCCAGACGATTTGGCACTCAGATACCTTTATTTAAAAAAATTAAGGTGGAGAAACAAACGTGTTTCTTTGAGTCTCAAATGCTAGCTAACACGCTGTCCTTCCCTTTTGCCTTCACTAACACTAGTAAATCTAGAGTCAAATTGTGAACTCAGTTATGATCAACTGATTTTGCTCTTGAACCTTGAAAAATGTCCTTGGAATACTTTCTGTAAGTAGTCTCTAGTCGCTTAAATAATCCATTTTTATGTAAGCCTCAAAGTCATTTGGGGATTCTATCATTGTTGATCCTGTCACAGAGAAATCACACCCCATCATTCTGTTATCCACAATTATGTATATACTAACCAGAAATATTATTGTGATCAGAAAAATTAACCAGTATCTATAAAGGCCTTTACTAATTACATTATTTTTATGGATCCCCTTTACTGTATCCTCATGATAACTCTAAAAAGAATGGCGTTATTGTCTTTATTTCTTCTCATTCAATGAAGTATTTAACAAGGGTGGGCAATGTGCCCAAAGCCACATGGCTAGAGTAAGTCTTGTGAATGGAGATTTTATGGGCACTTCCCAGTAGATTTCAGAATTGATTATGTGTCCAGTCTTACATTAGGCACAGTGGAGGAAAGAAACAAAGTTGGATAGTATCCTTTTAACTCTCTTGAGGTCATTTCTAAGGCAACCACTCTGCAGGAAAGCTGACAACCCCCATATGCAAGTTCAAAATGCAAATGGGCAGTGGTTCCCAGAAGTAGACGCGAGTCCTCAATGTCATCAATAGGTTCTTGGAAACGCTGAGTTAAAACATGTGATGAAATCAATTTTGCCATAGGCTCCTTGATAGGAACAAGAGTTAAGTTCATACTTATTTCTGGTAATAAATACATATTTATTTCGGGTAATAAAAACATCACCAAATTTCTCAGTGAAGACCAAAACTCTTACAACAATAAACATGGAAATAAATGTGAGGTCTACTTTTAAGAGAGGTTAATAAAAACAAGTACAGATGTACAAGTGCCCCATCAGGGCACGCACACACATGCACACACGCAGTTACTCACTGGAGGCCATTTAGACCCGTCAATGAACCTAATACGTACATCTTTGGGATGTGCGAAGAAATAGGGGTCCCGTGGAGAAAACTTACAAGACATGGGAAGAATGTGCAAACTCTACCCAGATAGTGGCCCCAGCAAGCAAGGAATCACTATTTTTTCCTCATCAACATTATAACGAAATGATGTTGAATGAAATAATTTCATTCAAACACCCACTAGATACTTTCCCTCACTGAATTTTATACTTAAATAAGGACTTTGAGGAAGGAAAGATGTGCTCTGTGTAAAAATTCTAGTACCCAGGCCTCAGACCTGAGTGGTGATCACCTTACATCTTGCTATCTTTTTGTATTGCCAAAGCCTATTCTTTTAATTGGAAGATTTTATGAATAGTTTTAAATTATGTTCCTTTGTGGCAATCCACAAGATGACACAAATTGGTAGGGAAATGGCACATGACTAGAGAGAATCTGTTCCTTGTTGGATTCAAACTATTACCTAGTGGTGTGACTAAGTCAGTTAAACAATTCACTCCTCTGTGCCTCAGTTTCCTACTCTGATAAATGGGGTGTAATGGAGCCAATACCGCTGGGTTACTGTGATGGTTAAAAGAGCTGCTATTAAAGAAAAGTGTTTAAAGATTTGCAGAAAACCAGTTGCTTAATTTTTACTCTTTGAGATCTTTTATGTCAAATGTATCCTAGTATGGTGGACTTATATTAGGATGGTTATAAGACTTTAAAATTGTCCTTGGAACTGAATCATATGTTTCTATCTGCATTATTCCTGTGTGGGTTAAGGTCCATCATTGATCCTAACTACAAGTAATAGATAATAAAGGTCTGAATGTTCTTGGTTTGATATACTTTCCCTTGAATTCTGATAGGGTGAGTGCTTTGTAAAAATATTCACCTCCTACTAGTTGCAAATGGTTGTTGTGTTTAATTGGAAGTGTCACAGTAATGAAAGAACCATGAAGAGGCTGTAATTGCTTGTGAAACACTCTGTAAAACTTTCATGTGGAAGACACTACATCAATTATTCCACTTCATCATCTTTTAGTTTGGACCTCTGAGGGAAGGCTGGAGGTGATGGGTTTGCCTGCAGGGCATTGAATATTGGTAGTGTGAATATCTGACTCCTGTGCTATTATCTTTACGCATTAGTCAAATCTGAAATTTATGACAATTTATCCATAAGGAATTTGGAGAACAGCTTCCTCATCCTTATCTCTCATTAATCACACACATATGTTCTACCTATGTTCATGAAGAATTGAGTTATGGAACTGGGCACTGTTCGTGGTTACTATTTTTTCAGCTAATCAGGGTGGTTGGACAACTTGCCTGACACAAACAAATGAAGTCCAACCATCAATCAACTTAAGTTTCACACAAATCTTATTTTATAAGTGCAGTCCCTTTTCACATGCTATAAACTACCTTTATAAAGACAAATACTTGTATATAATTCAGTCAGCCTTTTACCCAAAACCATACATGGCACTGATTGCTAATTTGAAAATCTAAAGTCGTAGTAAATTCTCTGGTAGTATAACTGCCTGCCAGCCACAGGTCTCCTTAACAGGCTTCCTCTGCACAAAATTTTTCTGGTAGACTACTCAGGTCTCTGTGAAGACACTGGTTTGTATATATGCAGGTTAGATAGTTAATTTAAGAAAAACATGAGGAAGTAATAGAAGCACCCTGAGCCTCATATGAACTTATTAACCACTAGGTTCCCAGAAAGAAACCTCTAATATTGTCAATCACCCAGTATTTTCCCTTTCCATTTCCAAACAGCTATCAAGTTAAAATATATCAAGGATATTTTTTATACTAAAATATACCCACTAGTTCTTAAAGAAAGAACGTATAATATTGTCAATCACCAAATATTTTTTCCTACATCATCAAACCTTCTTGTATTTACTGAATATTCTAGACATACCTCAGATTAAAAATCAGCTAAATTTAAAGTAGTGCCTCGCTGAAGGATATTTATCATCCCTTTGGAATTTAGCTCAGAATCCAGCCTGTAGTTTACAAAACAAATTTTATTCTACAGTTTTGAAATAACTACACTTCCCTAACGCCCCTTCTTCCAGAAAGGTTTTTGTTGTTCACCATGATTTAGACATTCCTAGGAAAGGCAGAGCTCTCATCTCTTAATTTTTTCAGAATCTGTCCAAGTCAGGCCATGAAATATCCTGAATGTGCTGACAATCTCTTCTTGTCTGGATCTTTTCAGGGCAAAAGAAATATCATTTACCCAGATAAGAAGGATGCTAAAAGGGGGTAAAAGAGCTTTACTTTCTCAAAGACAGCCATCTGCATTGAACAACCAGTCCCAAACCAAGAGCCTTGTTTTCTTTTCAAATAACTAAAGTATCCCAACCATTTCCTTAGATGGTTTGGCTTTCAACTGCCTTAGTATTTACCTTACAGATCCACGCTAGTGCCATATGTATACTGTTGATATATGTGTGTGTAGGTATATACAAACACATGCACATACACACATGTAAGAATGCACATATATAAACATACGTGGCATAGGCATAACAGTTTGTGTGTTATGTATTGGGCATATAAATATCTTTGACACATATGTCACCTATATTTTATTGTGTAACAAAATTGACTGCATTTTATAATTATTTAGATACACACATATATACATAGGGTGCAAAAAATACATACACATTTAAAAAAAGGAAAAACTGTATTGAAATTGTAATATACAATGTACTCACACACCAATAACTTTTGTTATCTTGTATGTTGTATCTTGCAACACTTGTAATTGCAGAAGTCCAGCATGACTTTTTTATTACAATTTTAATACAGCTTTTTTTTTTTTTTTTTTGGCCTTTCTTAAAAAGTGTCTGTGTTTTTTGGCATCCTTAGTAAGCAGTTCTCTCCATGGGTAGGCAGAGTGTGGTGGAAAGGTCCAGATTTGAGTCCTTTCTTGTCTCTTGCAAGCTGTATGACCTTGTGCTATCACTAACTCATTGAGTTGCAATTTCTGCTGTACAATTAGGCCCACATTAACCTCTTTAAACAATATTGTTGTATTTAAAAAAAAAAAAAAGGCAACACAAGTGTCGTCACAGCTCCCGCACTCAGCACAGTATGTGACGCATCTGCCCTGTTGGCGGACGTCCTGAGGCTCTGTCTGCAGCGCCTTGATCCGTTTGTCCTCTCCCGATCCTGCAATCCTGTGGTCAGGCTCACACCTCAGTGATATTTCCATCCTCCTGAAGACACACGTCCTTTTGCGATCTCAGAGTTGTGACTGTGATGTTTTCTCAGCTGTTTCAGTCTCCTGGTCCCTTAAGGTGATGGTGTGTGAGCTCTCTAGTCCGCCCTTATCCAAGACAACAAGCAGGTTGATTTTTTTTTTTTAGGTTGATTTTTTTCTAATCAATCACTTGGACATCATCAGGCAGTTGTGTTTGCCTGACGCGGATCAGGTTTAGAAATTCATTGCAATCTTCCCTGAATGCTTACTTTGACTTCTAGGAGCTGGGATTGTTAGTAATTTAAATTCAGATCTCTACAACATTCTTAGACCCTCAATGGAAGGTGGCAATACCATTCCCCTAACATTCCTAGTGCCGGTGGGTATTGGGAAATCAGTGTCTGGGGTTGACTGCCACTGTGACTGGTGGGCACTGCTAGGATCCAGGTGGGAAAGGCAGTTGTTTTTTTGTTTTTGTTTTTTTTTGAGACAGAGTCTCACTTTGCTGCCCCCTGTAGATCGCCACGGTGTCGCAGCTCGCAGCAACCTCAAACTCTTGGGCTTAAGTGATTCTCTGGCAGCTTCCCAAGTAGCTGGGACTATAGGCGCCCGCCAAACACTCATCTATTTTTGGAGACAAGGTCTCGCTCTAGCTCAGGCTGGTCTCGAACATGTGCACTCAGGCAATCCACCCACCTCAGTCTCCCAGAGTGCTAGGATTACAGGCATGACCTATCATGTCTTGCCTGGAAAGGCAGTTGCTAAACATTCTATTTTTGCACAATGAAGAATTGTTCTATCCAGATGCCAGCTACAAGAATTACTGACAGTTGAGAAAATGCAAGTTGTCACTGGTTTCTGTGGTAGTCCTCCACTGTACCACCCTCTCATAAATCAAACATGATCGCTATATCAGAAGCGCATCACCCTTTCTGTTCAAGTCAGCACGGTCTTTTAAACTCTCCCTCAGGTTCATAGCTTCCTCCTGGGTATATTTTTCTATTGATACATACTTCTAAATCAGTTCTCCCAGGAGTGTCATTTATATGCAGGCAACATTTAATTCTCAAACAGTTTCTTTTTTTTTTTTTTTGAGACAGAGCCTCAGGCTGTCACCCTGGATAGAGTGCTGTGATATCACAGTTCACAGCAACTTCCAATTCTTGGGGTCCAGCGAGTCTTCTGCCTCCGCCTCCTAAGCAGCTGGGACTATAGGCACCGCCACAACACCTGGCCATTTTTTTTTTTTTTAGGTTGCAGCCACCATTGTTGTTTGGCAGGCCTGGGCTGGATTCGAACCCGCCAGCTCAGGTGTACATGGCTGGTGCCTTAGCCCATTGAGCCACAGGCGCCGAGCCACTCTCAAAGAGTTTCTATTGGAAAAGATATACAGTGGAGGAATTCACTGTTGGACAAAAAACAGATATGGATGTGAGTTCTGGTCTTGCTACTTAATAATTACATTATTAGGCATAAATTGTTTAAATGCTCTATTATTTTTTTCTGGCTTCAAAATGGAACTAATAATAACTTCTTGACAGGAGTGTTACGAGGATTATATGAGACAAATAATAAAACAAACCCAGTAGATTTCCACCCTTGGAATATGGCAGTTTCTCAATAAATGCTATACATATGTGGATAATAGTTTCTCTTCCCTTCTTCCTTCCTCTCCTACCTAAAGGTGCTGGAATTTTCCTAAAATTACTCAGCACCTAAAATGAGCTTATTATGATCCAGTTTTTCTAGGAGTTTCCTGAGATTGGTTTTGGATAAAAGATGGCTTACACCACGGATATAGGGAAATAAATCACTTTCGTGCACTGCTGTTCCTCACTACATCCCTGGAACATTCTAGTGGTCCCTTGATTCTGGCCAGAGTGAGGCATCTAGAATTAGGTCCCCTCCTTGACATGACAACTTTGGGTATTTTATTTTATTTTTTGGGACAGAACCTCAAGCTGGATAGAGTGCCATGGGATCACAACTCACAGCAACCTCCAATTCCTGGGCTCAAGCGAGTCTTCTACCTCCGCCTCCCAAGTAGCTGGGACTATAGGCGCCTGCCACAATGCCCGGCCATTTTGTACGTGGCTGGCGCCTTAGCCCATTGAGCCACAGGCGCCAAGCCAACTCTGAGTATTTTACTAGTCCATAGTCTACCGTCTCCTGCCATATACCCGTCCTTCTGTGCCCCAGGCCAAGAGCTGTGAGGTACAGGGGTCAGTGACAGGGACAAACTATAACAAAGGCCATTTGAGAGGGGCCAGCATGTCACTTCAACACGTGTCACCTTCACACACTGTGGGACTGTGTCAGCGTTCAGCCTTTAGAAACCTCCAGCACTGCAAAGCCTTGCAAAGCTTACGAAGGATGGTAAGGGCCACTTGAGAGCCTTTTGTGATTTGTTCACATGATTTTACCTTCTATCTTTGAAGGTTTAGTAGGGGGCAGGGGGATGAGTTGACCCTCCATGTCTGCAATGAGTAGGGTGATTTTAGCCTCTAGTTGATAACAACAGTAGAAAACTATTTCTTTAGCTTAAAGAGGGTCATCGTCTTCATCAACATGTAAGTGCTCCTGAGAGGGGGTAACACAGTAAATGTACACCCTTCACATGTTGGTGGACATCAGATTACTGCTAAAAGGGGGCTGGATACGAAGGAGAAAGCTACGGTAGTGTGCACCCAGGTTGGGTTTCTGAGAATGACAATGTGAGAAAAACTGAAGTGCTGAAGCTGGACAATGGACTCTAACCTAACACATTTACTCCACGTCTTCTCCAGCCTATCACATCCCAAATGGGTAGAAAGGTCAAAATAATAGTACATTTATGTTAAAAATTTAAAGAGTATTATATTTCAGCACCCATATCTCAGGGCTCGCCCTGGTTCCATTAAGCTTTGGGCAGGTAGACCAGGTTCTGTGTCCTGGCCAGGACGGGTTATCCAGGTCAAATCCTCCCGGCAGCCCCCTGGAGATGGCTCTGCTCACATGTTCATCAGGGCTACTGGTAAGTGCCCGGGGAAAGAATTCCATGGCACAATGAATCTTTTCATTCTCTGCTTTAGCAGACAGAAAATGAAATTCTTAAAACGTCCCTTTGGTCCTGATTGGTCTGAATCCCAGTTTGACAAAAGTGGGTTTAAGATGTGTGTTCACGCTGCTTTTCCAAAAAAGCTACATACCTTTCAGGAAACGGGGTTATCAATTGTAAAGGGGTTGGCGTGCTTTCCTGTCATCCCCTTTGAGACCTGTCTCTTTGCAGCCGAAGGAGATGACAGCATTGACTCAAAGCCTTTTTGGTAAATACAAATGTAAAGATGCTGGGAAAAAAAAAATCTCAGGCTTCTTTTTCTTTTTCCCCTGGGAGGCACTAAAATATTGCAGCTGCACATAGAAGGCCTTTTTGCCACTGGTTGTACCAGTTAACCTAAGAGAGGAGGTAACATTGTTATTCCTCCACTTTCTCAGCTTGTCCCAAGTTGTGGCTTTGTCCCCTGCCTGCTAAACACCCATTTTTGCTGCTTCTCAGTAAATGTCGTTCAGAGCAAAGGCATAGTCAGTGGAGAAATCCTATGAGCTGCATTTGTGAAGGGCATTTCCCACTGCTTTACTTTGGTTAGATAATCAGATGTTAAGATTTCACTGAAGTAAAAATTCAACGTTGAAAAGGAGATAGAAAAATAACATCTCTAATGAAGTCGCGAGAGTACTAAGGGGTCTGAATACCTAGAGATTGGTGGCTTGAGAAAAGTTGACCTATGTCTCTCTAATATGGGTGTGAAATTCTCTACAAGTAAAAGGAAACAGAAGAGAAAAATAATCAGAATTATAATTTATAAGCAAAGATAGTCATTCTACATGTTTTACAAAAATATTTGCGGCAGTCTTTTAGAGAATAATGTGTTTGTGACAGTTGTTTTACTCAGGTCTGATTTGCATTTTCCATATTACCTAATCGTAAGTAATTCTGTAAATCTTAATTTGTCATTTAGATGACTGTTTTAAAAGAAGAGTTATTGTTTCTTCATTAAAACAACATGTAATATATAAATGAAAAATGAATAAAAGATTGGAAAGAAAAAATATATTCTAAATTCAGATGATGTGTGTCAACATACTAAAGCCATTAACAATGGGAAAGAATTGTGAGAATTAGTTTTGTAGCTGAGCAAGGTTGAGAACATAAAATCAAGAGACAGGGTGGTTGTAAAGCCCGTGTGCATTCAATTGCACATGAATTTTATGGCTACCCTGTTTAAATTGAATTGTGTTTCTGAATGCCATCACAAATGCTTAGAAAATATAGTTAAACATAGTTTTTTTTTTAAAACAGAATCTCACTTTATTGCCTCAGGTTAGAGTGCTGTGGCATCACAGCTCACAGCAACTTCAAATTCTTGGGCTTAAGCGATCCTCTTGCCTCAGCGTCCCAAGAGGCTAGGACTACAGGTGCCCCCCACAATGCCTGGTTAGTTTTTCTATTTTTAGTAGAGATGGGGTCTGGCTCTTGCTCAGACTGGTTTTAAAATCCTGAACTCAAGCAATCCACTCACCTCGGCCTCCAGGAGAGCTAGGATGGCAGGCGTGAGACACTGAGCCCAGCCAGACATAGTTTTCAATAACAATAGTTTCAAAATGAATACATAAACCAGAGTAAATAGGAAAAATGATGGTTTTGGATGTGTGAAATTTAATAAGAAATATTAAACGATTTCTGGGACTACTTAAATAAATAATAAAGGCCATGTTTATGGATTGAGAGGTTTGAGATCAAAAGGAGTGAATCCCTCCCAAATTTATGTAATTTCAATGCAATTTCAGTCAAAACAACACATGATAATGTTGTTATTTGTGTAGGTGTGTTTGTGTACATTGACAAGGTTTATATGGACAAGCAAAGGACCAGTGATGGTAGATAGTTGATGGACTCTTGAGTCACCAGGTATGAAGACATAGCGATGAAACACTGTGGCTTCTATACAGGGATAAACAAACTGACTCCAGCAAGAATCCCATATATTTACGAAAATCAGACTTATATACCACAAGTCAGTGAGAATGGGATGGTATTGCCAAAAGATCACATTGAGTTGATCCATATGTAATGAGTGCCATTTCAGGTGGAAGGAAGACTTAAACGGAATAGTTAAACTTATAAATCTTTTTGAGAACAATCTAGAAGGCCATATTTATAACATCTGAGTAGGGAAAATATATGACTTCAGAGCAGAGAAGCATTTTCAGAATGGACAGAAAGCACAAACCGTTTTGCTGGACCACGCCGCAAAAGCAGAAGGTAAAATCACGTGAAGAAATCACAAAAGGCTCTCAAGTGGTCCTTACCTTCCTTTGCAAGCTGTGCAATGCCAGAGGTTTCCAAAGGCTGAACGCTGACTCAGTCCCACTGCGTGTGCAGGTGGCAAGTGTTGAAGTGACATGCTGGCCCCTCTGGTGCCTGGCAATGACTACTGCGCCTGCCCAATGCCTTTATAGTAATTACAAAGCCCCAATGTCATCAGAATCTAGCCATTCCAGAGACGTCTATATTTCTTAGTAGTTTATAGGAGAGGGAGAGAGAGAGAGGAAGTGATTTAAAAACTTGCATGGTGGATTTGTTTTACCTCCTCATTGGTTGGATAAGCTTGCATTTGAGGATAGATGGGTCAAATTTGCTACTTTACTTAGCACAGTGCTTGGTGCATAAATGATAAACTGGATTTCAAATGCCAATTGCTGGATTTCCAAGTGCAGCAGCCTGACTTCTGGAGTCCTCCCGTCTGGTCACAGGCTGGCCCTTCAACTTTCCCCCCACCTCCCTTCTGCATGTGCCCCGTGCTCCAGCAGCTCAGAGGTCTCTGTGGGCACCAGGGTGTTTATGCAGTTTCCTGGGCAGCTTTTCCTACCTGAAATGTTCCCTCCTTCTTCTATGCCCTGAACAAATCCTATTCATCTTTCAAGCTTCCGCTCTTGTGTGAAGCCTTCTTTCATCTTCCTCAAGCCCAGAAGATCTGATGACACCCTTTGGTGTCCGGTCCCTAAGCTCATCTGTACTTCTACTTCAGGTCTTCTCATGCTGAGTTCAAGTTGTTTATTCTCACGTCCATCCCCAGGTCTGTTTCCTTCTCTCACAACCTCTTCAGAAGCCAGAGGACGAGGACCATGACTGTTTCATGTTTGGGTTTCAGCACCGTGGCTGAGAGCTACTCACGCACTGATTCAATTTTCAAGTCACCGTGGAGTGCTGAGTACGTCTGCGGTATTGTGCTAGGCACTGCGGCTATAGCGTGGACAAAGACATGCTCTGGGCTTCACGGAGAACGGCGTGTGATGAGGCGGGAGAGAAATATTCAGGGCTCAGACAGGGCCAGGCTATGCCAGCCACGGCAAAGATTTGGGGATTTTGTTGTTGTAATTGTTGTTCAAAGGCTGTGAGAAAACACTGAAGGGTTTAATCACAGATGTGGTAAGACCAGACTGGCTTTATTGGAAGAGCATTCTGCAAATGCTGCCTTCAGGACAGTGCTTACTAGCAAAGAAGAGTGGAGAACCAACTGAGAACGGTGCATAGCAAGATGTGGCTGTGTCTACATTTTTAAAATTTCCCTTCAAGCAAGGTGACCGGAACATAAGTGTTTTCTATATTATCCATAATTTTGTACAGCTAAAATAGTTCAAAATGTTTTTAAATAATAAGTTCCTGCAGGCAGAATGTAGACAGTGAGGGAGAAAGTCACAGTTGAAGCAGGGAGAGCAATTCACGGTCCATCTCAGGAACCTGGGCAAGGTGGAATGGCTCTGACTAGGGATGGTGCAGACACATCAGAGAAGTTTGGAGGTAGAATCAATGCCCCGATGGTTTCTCAGTTATTGGGGGGGGGGGGGAGGAAGTTGAGGAACAAGGCAAACGGATGATGATGGCTCCAGTTACTAAGAAGAGAATAACGGTGGAAAATAGCTAAAGTGAGGTTTCAAGGCTAGTTTCAGAGTAAATGTGTGCAAGCCCGCTGACCCAACTTCTGTAACTCACATGTAACTTTAGGCATTACAATAAAAAGGGTCAGATGGTGGTTTTCCATCACTGGAAGTCTCCCCCTTGAGTCCACTGTCTTTGCATTAAGCCCTTGCATTTCAAACTTTGGGGATCTGGCAGAGGAATCAGAGTCTTCTGATGCACAACCACCATTTGGAGGATTACAGATGGGCGGGCTTACCTGCTAAACTAACCACGAAACTGGATTTGTATCTACACCCGGTAGGGTGAGGATGCATGGACACACTCTGAAATGACTCTTCAAGGAACTAAAAAGTCACTTCAAGGGTCATTTACTCCATGTTGACTTCTTTTCTCCAGTCTATGGAAAGAGCCTAGATTAAGCGCTTATTCTCCTGCTGACAATGCCTTTCTCTGCAATATTAGACTTCATAGGCACTAAGGGAGAGGCAGAGCACACAGACCCCATGGTGAAGTCCATGAGAAAGATTTTCTTCCCAACTTTCTTGTAGTCTACTCCTTAGAACAAACCAAGGCATAAATGTTGACACGAGGCTAGATAAATTCAAAGCAATAACATCACTACTCTATAAATGTTACAAATCCACTGGAACAGAAGTCACAACCTAACATGGATTAAGTAATATGAGAGATTAACAGAGTGAAAAGGGCACTGAAGCAGGGAGGCTGAGGGAGGACCCAGCATGGGAGATGGGGGGAGGACGTGTTTTCAGGCAGAGTTACCGAGACTGTACAGTGAGGAGAAGGAGACATTTGGAATCCAAAGTGAGGCTAGGGGCAGAGCGGATACTAAGAGGAAGGTAGAAGTTTTCTCTTTTCCCAAGTGAATCATTTAAGTTTAGTAACTGAAAGACTTTGAGAATGACTGTCAAATATATTCTTCATCTGTATTTGTGTACGCACAGACTGGGCGGCTTATAGAAGAGAAATTTATTTTCTCATGGCTCTGGAGGGTGTAAGTCCAAGGTCAGGGTGCCAGCATGGTCAGGTTCTGGTGAGGGCTCTTTTCCTGGCTTGCAGATGGAAACCTTCTCACTGTGTCCTATAACAGCGGTTGTCAACCTGTGGGTCGTGACCCACAGGGACTGTGTTAAAGAGTTGCAGCCTTAGGAAGGTTGAGAACCACTGTTCTATGGTGTGTGCAGCTGGAGACAGATAAGCTCTGTCCTATCTTTTTCTTTCTTTTTTTTGAGAGAGAATCTCACTATGTCACCCTTGGTAGAGTACCGTGGCATCACAGCTTACAGCAACTTCAAACTCTTGGGTTAAGTGATTCTCTTGCCACAGCCTCCCAAGTAGCTGGGACTACAGGTGCCTGCCACAAGGCCTGGCTATTTTTTGATTGTAGTTGTCATTGCTGTTTGGCAGGCCTGGGCCAGGTTCGAGCCTGCCAGCTCCGGTGTATATGGCTGGTGTCCTAGCCGCTGAGCTACAGGCACCAAACCTCTCCTGCCTCTTTTCAAAAGGACGTTATTCCTACCATAAGCTCCCCTCCCCTGCCACACACAGTAAACCCATTCTAACTCTAATTTTCTCCTCTAAAACCCATCTCCAAATACTGTGACATTAGGGGTCAGGAGTGTCAACATATGAATTTGAGAGGGACAAAAACATTCAGGAGATAACAAATGTTAATCAGAATGATGCAGTGGAGTGTTAGAAAATATTTGAAGGTGTATGTAAGGGTCCGTGAACTTTCTGGACCTGTGAACTTGTGTTCTCAGAGAATTAACTTTCTCATGAGAAAGGGTATCCATGAGATTGGCACCCTGGGATTTCACACAAAGTTTACAATAAAAATTGGGTCATTCTTAATTGGTTTTAAGACGAAGTGAACATGTTTTTCCTACAATGGTTACAGCATGATTCTTTTTACAATGTTTAGTGGGAAAACAAACATTTCACCTTGACATTTTTGTTTTAGCTTTTAAACCAAACTAAACCAGGGTGGCACCTGTGGCTCAAAGGAGTAGGGCGCAGGCCCCATATGCCGGATGTGGTGGGTTCAAACCCAGCCCCGGCCAAAAACTGCAAGAAAGGAAAAAAAAAAAAAAAACCCAAACTAAACCACATGTTACTTCATAATTGTGTATATTTTACTTGGAGAATATCGATGGTCCAAGGAAAATATATTTTCTGTGAATTCCAAGACAATTATTTTCAGAAATTTTAAATGGAATAAAAAAGCATATTTATCTTTGAAATTATGTAAATATTATAACATTAATTGCTGGTGCGTGTAAAAACATAATTTAGTTTTCAAAGTAAATAGAATCATGCATTTATTTAAAAGTGGCATGAATTACCATTAAGGTTAAAATAAATAAGCTTAGGTGAAAATATTAGAAATGACAGGAGGCTTTTCAAGGCACTTTAGAACATATTTGGTTAAGTGTCACCCACACCAAGTGAAAGTCCTTCTGGAGTTGGGGATGTGTTTGTCACAGCAACCTCATCTACCCAGTATTATCCGTGGCACACTGAGTTTCCCCCTCAATGCTGGCTGATTCCTATTGTGTAACTAGGCTGGGGAGAAAGTAAAGACACAATTTTAGTTTAGTTTGGAGGAATTTCCTGGGTACCCTGGTAGGGGAGTGACCACAGCTGAGGGAGGGAGCCCAGTTGGGAGTCAAAGGTGAATATATCTTATCCACGATTACGATGACATGGAACTCGACTGTTGGCAGAGTGAGCAAAAAGAAGGAATGGGTCAGCGTCACTGAAAAAAAAAAATAATTTGCCATTCGTGGGTCGATGGGCACTTGGGCTTCTTCCATGACTTAGCAATTATGAATTGGGCTGCAATAAACATTCTGGTACAGATATCTTTATTGTGATATATATGAAGTCAGCACATTGTGCCCCATGATTGCACTAATGTACACAATTATGATTTAATAAAAATTAAACAATAAATAAATAAAAGGAGCAAATCCGATCAAAAAGGGAAAAATAGGACGGCGCCTGTGGCTCAAAGGAGTAGGGCACCTGCCCCATATGCCAGAGGTGGTGGGTTCAAACCCAGCCCTGGCCAAAAACTGCAAAAAAAAGGGGGGGGGAGAGGGAGAACATAACAAAGGTAATTTAAAAATGCAAGTCCTGGAAGTAAGGTGTAGAAGAAGAAGAGATGGTGTTTCCCCCAGTCCTGAAATTCTCCGGGGCCAGCAGCTCAGAGGGATAGGGTGGAGTCGAGGGAGGGGCCAGTCATGGCCGTGGCCAGCATGCAGAGCCAGGCCAGGGGGCCAGAGGCTGAGGCTGGCCTTGGGGAAGGGTGAGAGTGAGCCAGAGAAGGAGGGGACCAGCCAGGAAAGATGGCATGTCAGAAATCAAAGGAGATGATTTTCCAAAAAGTTGGGGTGAACGGTATAAACGCTACCATTGAGCAAAACAAATAAGGAGGACTTTTCTGAGAAAGCCACTGCTCGTTACTGCCTGTGAGAAAGACTAGAGGAGAGACAACAGCTTCACGGTGAGAAGTGACGAGGGCACAGCACGGGGTGCACTGCCCGCCAGTTAGTGCCCTCGGTGACCCAGCACTAATTAGTCTACTGTCTTCTCCCCGGGGTAGGTGAGGTCAGGCCTCCTCCCTGTCACTCACGGCCAGTTCCTTTCTGCACATTTTCATCTCTGCATCCCCTTTCTGGGGAGGCCTCCCCCCCGCCAATAACTGCACCTGTCACAAATCCCCTTGTCTCTAGCTTGGCCTTCTTCCCGAGCAGTGCACTCCCTGCTGGGCAGATGGCTTGTGTCCCTTTGAACTCTCTCTGGCAGTTTCCAACTTTATTCTGGCATTTAGAATCCACACATACACCACACACCCATATATGTCTGTATCCTGTCTATGTACATATACAGAAGTGTGTGTGTGTTTTCTTGTTTCTTTTGCTAGACATATGCCTTCTAAGAAAAAAGGATTAGACTCAGCTTTTATTACATTCCAAGAATGCCTAAAAACAATAGCTGTGCTTCATATATTTCATTTATTCCTTCATTTAGCAATCGGAGGCCTAACTCTATGCCAGATGCTGTTTCTGGAGCTGAATCCAGCAGTGAAAAGATGGAGTGGGTCCTGCCCCCTGCAGAGCTACTTCCCATGTTTTGGAACCACATTGACCAGTTAAGGGTCTTTTCAAATCTAAAGATTTATTACCATAGGGACCATTTTCTAATTACAGCAGTTTTTAAAAAACACATTTACATAATCTCCATTGAGATGCGCTTATAATTATTTTCTGTCTGAAAGCTAACATCAGAAAGGCAACTTTCAAACAGAAAAATTACTAGTGACAAACATCATTAAGAAGAGAAACCAGACACAAAGATATTTTCTCAGAGAGAATAATCAAACTGATCTAATTCTTTAGAGCTAAGCTTACAAACACTGGGGCAGAATGTCCTAGAAGAAGAAAGACTCTGGTATAATGAGTTTTTAATGTTTTCAGTGTATCGCTGAAGTATAATTTAATACATCAGCCTAGGAGAGAAGCTGCTTTTTCACTCAAAGGGTAACAACAATAATCTAATATGCTCAAGTTACCAATTTGTATGGAAACATTTACAGCCATTACATGGCAGTAATTCCCACTGGAGGCAGCCACGTGGTACTTTATAAAAATAATACATTATAAAAAATGATGACACATCATGTTTTTGAGACAATGCTTAATATTCAATAGCTATTGCTACATGCATCCAGGAAATAGGAGGATGAAAACACATTTTAAGATTAACTAGTATAAGCAAAAATTTGATAAAATGTGATACTCTATTTAACAAAGACAAAGAAATATAAATACTGTTACCTATCTGAGCTCTGGGTTAACATTCTGAATAATAATCAATGGGACTCCTTCTGACTTTTTTACTAGGCAATTGCCCCATGATTAGGCAAGATATAAAGTGTGTCTTCTCCTTAGACCAATGATCATGACATTTGTAGATCTTCATTCTATCTCTTCTTTTCTGTCTTTATTTCATATGTACCAAACACAAGAAATTCTCAATCCATATAATTTTCTCTTGATTGCATTATAAGATATCAAAAAATCCTTAGCAAAACCCTATCTTTTAGTCTGCCCTCAGTCTTACCTTTGCATTTAGGATAAACTTGATATTCATAGTATATTTCAAAATAAAATATCAGGATAACACATATACTTTGGAGGTGTTAAAGGCAAAAATGTTAGAAGATTAGGGATGAATTTGGAAAGATATCAAATGATATAACATCCGTTTTTAAAAGGGCGAGGCTATTTTTCATTTTCATACTGATAATAGCACACTCCTCTTCCTTTTGAATACTGTTGAACTGGTATGAGTTCTTTTCTGCCATTATACAATTTTACCTGAGCTACATGCACAGATTTTCTTAATTACCATTAAAATTTTCCTTCTGTTTTCCATGTAATATGTGTTCACTATCTACTGTGCAGAGTACTGGGGACAGGACGGAGAAACAAATTATTGCTATTATTATGTCTTTGCCTTGATTTTTCTCCCTAACCCTGTATTACTTCACCTTGGCACAGCATTTGTTAGAAATTATAGGATGCTTCAGAGTTTTTAATGTAATGTAAATTTTGAAGAGGGAAAATTGGTATGTGATAATCCCTAAATTTATTTGAGCAGGGATCTGATGTTTTTGTAACTGCTGACCTTCTCAGGATACACTTTGAGAGATATCATATCAGAGAGAAAAGGGCAAGCAGAAGAATTCAGAAAATAGACCCTGCTATGTTGACCTGGTGCTCTGACTGATTTTTCATTCGGCAGTTGGTGACAAGATATAATCTGTTGATTTCAAGCAAGATCAACCAGAGTAACTTGTGCAACAATCAGCTTCTCCCCTAAGAGATTTCTCTATTCCCTGAATTATGCCCTTCCCTTGATTATATGATCCTGAGTTAAATTCTTTGAGCAAAATAGATGAAACCAATGGAAGATGAAGTTTTTCTTCAGTGAACTGTGAGTTCAGATGTATTGAAGATTTATTTTAAGTATCTGAAAGTCTGCGGATGATAGACAGAGAATAGAAATCCCAAAGGGAGAAATGCAAAATATTTAATTTACTTCAGGAACTGTTTAGGAAACTTACTGCAATGACTAATCAAAAATAATTATTAAAAATAATTTCCTTAAAACAATCTTGTGGATTAATTTGTTGAATTTTCCTTTTTTTTGTTTATATTCCCTTGTGAAGTTGTTTCATTTCAGATAAATATCTATACCCTTACTTCTAAGAATATCTTGAAATAATTTTAATCCTGAGGATATAAACTCAAACAATAGAAGCTAAACTATGCTAAACTGAATAAACTCTAATTCAGAAAATACTCTAAACTGAAGACACTTTTTCTACATTGCCATCTGCACATCACGAGGACTTGTGACAGTCACCTTTGCATTATAACTTTTCCAGAGAAACTTCAGGACCTGGTCTCCCCCAGTGAATGAAGGCCAGTGAAAATCACTATTTTTAGGACACTGTCTCATAAACACGGATTTAATATTCTCATTGACTATAATTTTGTGAAAGAATAGATGTTTACATTTCACCCAATAGGTGCTAATTTCTGCTCTCACATGTTTTACCATTTTATATCAATTCCCCAATTTTCCTTAATTTTATATCCCTTCCTTCAGAAATCTCAACGTTAATTTCTTCTAGAAGAGCATCATTTCTTTAACCTTTGAGAAGTTATTTGCCGAGCCACTAGGTATATAATGGGAAACAGCACAGATAGGGTTTCAAACCCTGTGGAGCATTTTATTGGGGATGAAATACTATATTTAACCAAATGCTCATAACCAGACACAGTGACATCCTCTAAGGGATAGTGATAAATGCTCTAGTTTAAATGGAATATGCATCCTCTAAGGGATAGTGATAAATGCTATAGTTTAAATGAAATATGCTGAACAACCATAAATTGTTCAGCATTCATCTATGCTGCCAACTATGTAGTAATCGTATATAGTTTGTGAAATACAATATGTATAATGTAGTATATTATAGTATATAGTATAGTTTCTGAAATAGAATATGTAGCATATAGTATAATATTGTGTATACATGTAGACAGTAAAAAGTATTAATAATAATGTAGCATGTGGTCTGGAGAATATAACATGTAATACATAGGACACAGTGAAGGACAGCCAGATGAACTGCCTGAAAGGCAGCCAAGGATGCTTGGAAGTTAGTTGGGAAAAGGATAGCGAGCTTGGGAGAGACCAGGCCAGAGAAAATAGATTACCAGCGGCTCTGAGATGATAAGGGACCTGATTCCTTTGAACAAGTGGAAAATCAACGTGGTTAAATCATAAGGAAATATAAACAAAGGGAAAAGTAACCCCAAAAGGCTTGTCTGTCTATATCCATCCTACCACACTCCACCCCTTCACTTCTCAGCGGGGCACCCCGCCTGAATCCAGCGCTAGCCAGGGGAAAGCCTGCGGGCAGACGCGTCAGCCCTGGGGGCTCAGCAAGACCAACAAAGATGAAAAGAGCCCGGGGCGCCCCCTACAGGAGGAACTATGCCGGTGCGCTGAGGGTCACCTGGTCAACAGGTGGGGCCGGCCTGAAGCCGCGCTGCATGCTTCGAACCCGCGTCTGCAGTTGCAGCAGGGAACCTGGCTTACTCCCCTGTGGGGACAGACCGGGTTTCCTTCCTCCTTTCTAAATGTGGTATAGGCCGTTTGTCACCAGCCCCGTGTCTTTGTACCCAACCTTCTCTCTATCCAATCTTCCTGAGGACTCGGGATTCTTTTAACCCTATCTTTCGGCGTGTTTGCACTTCGTACATGTGCTTTGGTTAGAAATCAATAAAAGCCTCTAAAGAAGCGGAGCATTGCAGCCTTGCCCACGTCTGCCACTGTGAGATAATGGACGTCTTTCTCCAGGCATTCCCAGACTCTATGTCTCAGGCTTGTGTAGATTATCATTGTTTCCCCAGCCTTGTTTCCCTGTGGGCTCTCAAACCAGGCCAGGTCCCGGCGTTGACAACCCTGACACCCTCCTCTGTGCAGAATTCCACCTCTCCATTGCCAGCGGAAGGGAAGCAGACAAGAACAATCTTTGTCTAAGGATGCTCTTGGGGCACTGTGGCCACAACCAAGGATGTCTTGTGATGCTGAGGTGTCAGCCAGAGTTCTCTTTCAAAAATCAGTGCAGTAGTGAGGGGCTGTACTGCTTAAGCCCCTTCCAAACCTCCCACAGCACTTGAGATAGAGACCAACCTGCAGGGTCTGGCCTGACATGAGCCCTACGCTCTGTCCCCTGACGAGGTCTCACTTACACATCTGCCTTTGCCACAGAAGAAAACCAATGAGCTTCAGGGCAGAATGACTCCGCCCACTTGGAGATTTTCTATTTTCTTCTCATTCAACCTCTGAGTCACATGATATGATCTACATGGCCTGATTTCAAGCTTTTGTGAAACTGGAGTCTTCACCTGACAACTAAGTTTTGCAAAAATACAAATCCGAAGGAAGTTTCTGCTATGATGGAAGTGAAACTATTGGTCAACCTTTTCCCAACATAGCTTCATGGCTCTTTAAAGGGAGGATTTATGATTTATTTCCATGTCTCCAATGCTCAGTACAGTGTCTAATATAAAACAATCACTCCATAAATGTTGCTGGAATTAATGAATACTTTAAACTATTCAAGGCCACATTGTATTTTAAATAATCAGATCTTTTCAAGTCTTTTCAAGGCTTTATCGATTGTATAATTTAATTTACAATTTGGAAATGAGCAAATCAGTCCCCGGAGATGAAATGACACATCCCTACAGAGCAGATCGGGGATGGACACTGCGTCTGACTCTGAATGCATCTCTCTATGAGGAAGTTGGTAACCTCACCACACGTTCCTTAGTGATGACAGTGGGAACCTGGCAACCATGGGAAGAGCTTAGCCAACTGGACAGATAAAAGATGGACCACCAGGTGACTCAGCTATTCACCTACACAGTGACCACCGATTTCTCTGGCTTGCTCAGGGTTGCCGGAAAGAGAGAGGATGGGGGCGAGAGAAGAGACAGCAGACATGTGTTTATTCTTGATAATCCACTTTGTGAATTATCAGCAGACTGGACTTCCCTCCGCCCTCCCTGCCAGTTGCTTGGAGAGCACACGAACTGAATTGCACAATCCCTTCCACAGCTAAACAAGAACAAATATTTGATGTTGAGTGCATGTTTCATTGCTTCCTGCCATTAATGTGGATAATCATGTTTATCAAAATAGTCATTTGAGGTTGACAGTGTTACGACTGCTTGTAAATCGTCTTACCTGACACTCAGAATATAATGTCTTATGGAAATGACATTATACATTCAGGCCAGGCCAAAAATACGATGTTGCTTTCCATGATGGAAATATTTGTAGCACATGTAACATTCCTGGAACAGAATGAAGCAGCAGTAGTAGGGAACCGAGTAAGTATTGCTTCCCCACATGCCAACAAAAGGCTGGCAGTGAGTCACAATGAGACATTCCTTAAAGTCAGGGGGTTGGAGGTACACCCCAGATACCAAGTCAAGAGGCTCTGAATGCTCTTATGCTAATGAGAAGGTCAGAAAGATTGCAGAAAGTAAAAGAGATGATGGCTTAAAATGTTTTCTGTTCTATTTCTCATTTAATTACATTTCTTCTCTCCATTTTCATTGCTACCTGTGTGTCTCTGATTTATTCTCCTCCCCAGGTTATCGGTTCCCTCCTACGCTTACTGGAGATGGAACGACTATACGACTGGGTTGTAGTAAGGATTAGAGATAATATACTAAGGCAAATAAAGCCCTCAATATAATGACTGTCACTTAGTAAGATTTCTATGAATGGCAACCATCGTTGCCATCGCCCACCACCACTATTCTATTATCACTGCCACTCTCAACACCACTATTCATTTCACAATTAGCCGGCTGAGTAAGTGCGCTGACCCCAGAGGTACAGCTTTATTTTGCTTCCCACAATAGCCTTCAAAAACTCTCTCCTGCCTTGCTCCTCCCTTATTCTTGATGACATCCCAGGAATACTCCGTATTATTTCAGGTATTAGTGAGTGGTATCTTTTTTTTTTTTTTTTAGGTATTATAGCACAGATTTAAGAAATGAATATTTCTGTATCACAATTTATAACCAATCTCTACTCTTTCAGTTTTAGAGCAGACCTAAGGATCAATGGCTATGATGATGATGTCCACTTTTTGGACATGCGTGTAAGTTTTTGTTGGTTTTAATTTATCAGTTTACACAAATAGCTTCCAAGTAAATCTTTGTTGACAAAGCTTACTGTCTCATTTTCTCCTGACACTGAAGAATGAGCTCTATTTCTTTTGCCCACATGTTACTAGAACACATTAGAAAGTACACTGGGGCCGAGCGTGGTGGCTCACTCTTGTAATCCTAGCACTTGGGAGGCCGAGGCAGGTGGATTGTCTGAGCTCACAAGTTTGAGACCAACTTGGGCCAGAGCCAACCTCTTCTCTAAAATAGCTGGGCATTGTGGCAGGTGCCTATAGCCCCAGCTACTTGGGAGGCTGAGACAAGAGATTCGCTTGAGCCCAAGAGTTTGAGGTTGCTGTAAGCTGTGAGCCACAGCATACTACAGAAGGTGATAAAGTGAGACTCTGTCTCAAAAAAAAAAAAAAAAATACTCTGGGGAAGGAAGATGAGGAACTGGAGTGAGAACATGAGAGTGGTTGGAAGTTTTCTCTCATCTCCTCCTTGTTCATCCTCCTCATATTTTGGACTTTAAGAGTAGAGCTCCCTCTAAAAAACACCAAAATAGAATAGAGATGCATGTGGAGTAATAATAATGAAAAGATGTATCTAACAATGGAGAGGCTGGGGATCACATGGTCTTCAAGGAGACAGCAGGCTCTTTCAACCAAGATTCATATGGAACATAGTTGTGTAAACTGATAAATTAAAACTAACAAATACTTACATGAAATTGAGTTGGTTGATCTTAGAAAAACAACATATTCATATAGAAAGCAGTTAAAAATAACCTATAAAAATACATATGTTGCAGGATACCATCATTCACTGGAGATTAAATTCTAGGGGTATTTTTATAAGGGGCTGAAGTTGGTTCAGGGGAAATTTCTAAAGAAAACAGGAACCACGGCAAGACATTAAAGATAGGGAAGGTGTATTTTATTTTTAATGGCTTTGTGAAGTGAAAAAAGTACTTAATATAAAAACGTTGAAAACAAAAATTATTTTAAAAGCCAGGGCTGATGTTTTCAATTTTCTTACGTTCTCTTTCAGCAAACCCATTCCATTCCATTAATAATCCATTCTTTTGAGATAAAAGTGACTATTTTATATTTTGTCCTCTTTCCTCAAATCTACCATCTTCACTCAGACTTCCTCACTCTCAGCTGATAACTTTGCTATAATAGAACCTCTGTGAGACGACTACCTAAGAGACTATAACAAACTGGTCAACGTAAGGAGCTCGGCCTGCTGTACTGATACGCACATGTGGGGCATAACTGGTCTACAAAAATTAGGTCAACTTAAGTGGGTGGTCAACTATGGAGGTTCTAATGTATTTATTTCACTGTGAAAGCAGACACAATCAGAAAGAACTTGCTCCTGTCTAAGGTCAACTCCTCCACTTGGATACTTGAATTCCATGCCCTTCTGCCGTGAAGGTCTCTGCTCTTAAAATTATGTTTTCTAAAAGCCATGTCTTCCCAACTAGCTTTCCTAAACACATACACACACATAAACACACACAACTTCTTTCGTTACCCAACTCTTTCCTTGCATCCCTTTGTAAAATTCTTTTAAAAGTTTGTTAAAAATGCTCTCTCCTGTTTCCATATTCCCCTTTGTCTGTGCCCAGGGCTCTTGCTGTTCTGACCAATAAGAGCCTTGGTCTATCTAACGCTCAGCAGGGTCACTTGAATACCTTCCCAGCTAGAGCCATTCTTTCATGAAAACAATATTAAAGGTTATATAACTGCAGTGTTACCAAGACAGATATAATTCAGGCTGATTTAATTTTTATATATTTATTGTTATTATATATATGATTTTTTTCCTTCTCATTTTAAACCAAATGAAAATTAAAATAATTCCTGGTCCCGAAAAGCATCACACTCCCTAAGCACAGTACCTTCAGTACCTAATGGGATGAGTTGTGAGTAAAGGTGAGTTTTCAGCCTGCACTTTCCTCAGACTCTCAGGAGCATTTCACACAGTTGAGAATCCCCTTTTTTTCTAGAACCTAGTTATCAAATGTCTTCCATGATGCTTTCTTCGTGGTTTTCTTCCCACCTCCCTGGTTGCTATTTCACAATTTCTTTGTCCCGTCTTTTCTTGTCCTGTAAGCGTCAATATATTTCTGGGTATGTCTAGGGTCCCTTCTCTAAATGCCTATGCTCAATCATTAGGTGTTCTAACCCTATCTCATGGCTTTAAAATTAATAACTCCTAAACTTACACCTCCAATCACCACTATTCTTCCGAACCTTAGATCATAGATCTAAAACATCTATCTGATATCCTCACTTGAATGCTTCATAGGAATCTTAAACTTAACATGCCTAAAACAGGATCCCCCATTATTCTGTACCCCCCCCATTATTCTGTACCACAATAAAGGGCCACTGCCATTCACTCCGTCGCTCCAGCCAACTTCCTTAAAACTCCCTTGTTTTATACTTGCCCTCATAGCTCTTGCATAATTCATAGCAAATGTTATCAGCAAGTTCTTCAAAACACATCCAGAGTCATTCCACTGATGGCAATGGAAGGATGGCAGAGAGCCCATTTAATAAGTGATAAGAGTGATTAGATTTATGGGTTAAAGGATAACAGAAATAAAAAAAAAAAAAACCTGACTTGGAATAAGGGCTGTGCTATCAAGAGAAAAAACTGGAACATTGGGGTGAAAGAGTTTCTCAGTCTCAGACAGAGGATGATAATTATCCAAATGTACTTCATTTTGGGAAACAATGAAGTAGCCAAATAGAAGTGTTTTAATCGATAAATGTAAGATGATGCTCATATAATGCTATGGAATGTAGAATGTAGATCTGGGAATTTGGCAGACAGAACGCTAACTCTAATAAATGTAAGATGGTGTTCACATGACAATATGGAATGTAGAGTATAGATCTGGTAATACGGCAGACAGAACGCTAATCAACAAATGTAAGATGGTGCTCACACGACAATATGGAGTGTAGAATGTAGATCTGGTAATATGGCAGACGGAAAGCTCTTAAAATAGAGAAACAGAAGATGAGAAGGTGAGAGTCACACATGCTTATGTGCACAGAATGGTAGAAGGCATGGTCACTAAAATGAGTCAGACAAGGATCTCTTAGAAAGATGGGTAAGAAACCAAGATATGGTCACTTAATAGAGTCCAAGAGAAGAGAATGTTTCTGAAGAAGACGCGGTCAGTAGAGAGAGCCTCATGCCACACTGAGCTCAGAAATGAAGGTCGGTCAATAGCCATTGATCAGTCAGGGTGTTGGTCACCACTGACTTGTTGAATTTTGTTAATCTGAGCCTGGGAAGCAGAATAAGAACATTAAGGATTTGTCCATGAGAAGCTTCATTCAAAGACTTTTTTTTTTTTTAATAAAAGAAAAGAAATAGCATAGCACCAAAAGAAGGAAATTAAGTGAAACAAATTTTTAGAGTTTAAAGTAAGAAGATTTGAGATACTAAATGCACAAAAGCCGAAGAGAAAAAGCAGGAAACATCAAGACAGAATTGATCCTGAGAGTAGATTCCTCAGGAATTTCAGACTAAAGACTAAGATGGGGGATGATGGTTGGCAGGAGTTTGCCTCACTTAGGCTCGTAAGTCAATGTTCCCTTCTTGATTCAGAATTAAGACAAACTTTCTCATCCTGTCTTAGCTGAAGTGCAGCAAGAGCTATCCACATGCTTTGAAAGAGTGTGGATGTAAAGATCACCATTACCTCATCCTCTCAAATTTTTAAACATGTTGTATTAAACCCACACATCACTTTTACATTCAACTATGCCCTCAAACCAGATGCCACTAATACTTTATCCATATCACAATTTTCCCTCCTATTTTCAACACTCTATAGAGAAAAAAAAATTTTTTTTAAAGATGACTGGCAGCTGTTGTCCAATGAATGACTTGAAATCTTAATGAAAGCAAGTTCAATTTGAACTACTAAGTAACAACTTTATCATATGGTCTGTTAGGATAACATATAATATGATACAGTGATTGCCATTAAATTGCCAACACAATTCACACCTTGTTGTTTAATTTTCTTTTTCCTTTTAGCTTGTATGAATATAATAGTTAGGGCCACTTATACGAAACATGCAATTTTCATCTCACTTGAGTTGAGTGCTCAACAAAACCTGCGTTTTGGCACTGAACACTTTTGGGATCACCAGATTCATCAGAGAAGAACCAAAAGGTAAAATGCACCAAATTATTGGCAAAATTATTGAAAGACCCTCGATCCTGTCCTTTCTGTCATCTGTGTTGCTAAGTTGTTATCAATGGCTCTGCAGGCCAAGGCAATTCCGCTGTAAATGACATACCAGGGGGAGGAGAGAAAAGCAATGGGAATGGCATGTCCCAAGCAATGGAGTTGCAGTCAACTATGAATTAAATTAAGTGTCTTCTGAATTACACAAAATGTCTGCACTTGGCTGATAACTACACACTGATTATTGTACTCCCACTCTTTACCTTGCAGGGAAAAAAAATCATTTGTATCACATCACTTCCAGGTTATGGATTTTCTATTCTGTTACTATGGAAACCGACCATTTCCTTTCAGTGTCTCGCGTGCACACACTCACACACAAATGGAATTGCACTTCTGTAAACACTTCATTACAAACTCCTCCATGCAGACTAAGCATTTGGTGACTTGGTCCAGAGAGAAAGTCCCTCTTGGTCCAGAGAGAAAGTCAAGAACAGCACTGGATTCTATGCGACTCGTGGGTTTAACCAGAACCCATTCGGCCCTTTCCCCACCGCAACTTACGATTTTCTAGGATCGGGAATATTTCCTTGGATTGTCCTGAAATGAGACTCTTTTCCTCATTGTGCCCTTATCGTGTATATATTTCCAGTGATGAGAAAAAGACATTGTGTTTACTTTATTTAACCTAGAGCCCCAGATTCTTCTTACAAATTTTTGTGACAGGGAATAAGAAGTTGTTAGACCTGCGCTTTCAGTTCATTCATTCGGTGATAAATGAATTATTTGGTGGTATGTGAATTATTTCATTTTTCTTTTGTATTAATGTTATATATTGGCACATGTTTTTAGGCCCATTATGTCACAACTATGCAGTATTATCTCGTGCACAGAAGAGATTTTGATGAAAAGAAATGTTAAACTTTAGAATACAATCCTAAAGAAAATAGTAAAAGAGATGATAAGGGACTAATAGAACATAATTAAGAGAATCTCCTAGCAGCATAATCATGCTCCCAGACAACCCTAACTAGACTTCATCCTACCAGAACCTTCCTATTATCTCTTTAAGTATAAGTTGTAGAACTATGAAAAACAACAAAATTTTCTTCTGGTTAGGAGGCACTCACTGAAAAAAATTAGCACTTTTTTTTTAAATTGTTCTGCTATTCATGGACTATTATTTTATTTTTTCTTGCTAAAGAAAGAAATGCTAAACAATGCCAGTAATGAAAAATCCAATTTATTTTGAGGATCTGCGAGAAATGGACTGGAAATGGAAGTGGTTAAAATACTTTTTCATTGTTTTATTTGAAAATTTATAATTTTATTTAAATAATCTTCTGTGGAAGATTAATTATGATTTCTCAAAATGATAAACCACCCTGCAGATATTAGTTTTGCAATTAATATTTAATGACACAAGAAAGTAGCTATAACGTAATTAGACCAAAAATTCAACTTCTAAAATAGTATGAATTGCAAGATTTCTTTTGTGTGGCTAGAAGAATATATTACAAAAGTTAAGAGAGACAATATCTGGGTATTGATAGTAACAGTGGTTTATTTTTCTTCTTCACGCTCTTCAGTATTTTCCAAATATTTTAGAACATACTGGTTAGAAATGTTTTTGGTTACAGTAATAGAAAGCCCAATAGTCTCTTAAATAAATATGGATTTAGGTTAATTTATTATTTTTATTTATATATTTTTACAGATCAAGAAGTTTTAAATGGGCAGTTGTTGGTATTTCTCCAACAACCGCCTAGTAATGATTTGCTGCTTTCAATTTCCCCATTCTTCGCTTTGCCACTCTTCTCCCTTATATACTTTTTGCCTCATGATCAGAAAAATCATTGCCTCAGTAATAAGGATCACGTCTAATTTCAAGGTGAAAAATAAGGCCCGAGATAGTGTTAGTCATGCCTCTTCTATTCAGCATCTTTGCCAAAGCTCCTTTCTGAGGACTAACTCCCAGACTTATTTTTTCTCATGTCTCAATTGTTAGAACTGGATTACAGGCTATCCTTAGCTGCACTGTGTGGAGAGACAGACTGCCCTAATTGGTTTAGACTCAACGTAAGCCACATAAGCCATACCCTACATCTGTGGGAGCAATGTCATCTTGAACAAAATCACAGTTTTATCAGCAGGGAAGAAAATGGTAATGTGTGTTGAATAATGGGAGAAGGTGATAACCATGTCTTCACTTCTGCAACCTACAAATAAATGTTACTTTCTATGGTAAAAGGGGGTCTTTGTAGGTATGATTAGGTTTCGGGGTTCGAAGTGGAAAACTAATCCTGGATTATCTGGATAGACCCTTCATGCAATCACACGTATTGTTAGAAGAAGGCGGCACTGGGTTACCTCACACACTCGCGCACACATGCACACACAAATGAAAACGATGTGAAGTCGGAGCAGAGAGAGGTTAGAAGCCTTGAGGACTGGAGTGGTGTGGTCACAGCCAGCTAGAAATGCAAGGACAGATTCCCATCTAGAACCCAGAGAGGGTACCTATCCCTGCCAATACTGAGTCTGGCTCAGGGATACTCATTTTGACTTTCTGGCCTCCAGAACTTGGAGAGAATATATTTCTGTTGTTGTAGGCCACCCAGTTTGTAGTAATTTGTTACAAACAGCTAAAGGAAACTAACACTGATGGGAAATTATCATTTTATATCTTCCACATAGTCTCTCTCTCTCTTTACATTTGTTGAATATACGTATGTATATTTAACACATAAAACTATGAAAAGCCTTATGAAATAATACTATGTAAATATAATACCATAATATAGACTACATAAATACTACTTTAAAGTAATCTATAACTTATAAAATGGTTATTATAAAAAAGTAGATGATTTACAGAACAAATAAATAGCTCTTCCCATATTTCTATTTTGAGAGAACAATATATTTTCAGCAGGGGCAGCTTCAAATTTGAACATATTGTTACATGATCCTTCGGCAGCTATAACCAATTTCCACTGACTTAAGTAGAACCTGCCTGAGTGTTTTCAAAAGTAGACTTGGCAGTACAGTATAAATGCCTGACCCTTCACTGGCATTTGATTCAGTATTTTTTTCTGTTAAATTATAACCTTAAAACTGTGGGGGGAAAAACTGTAAGTATAAACAAATAGGTTCATGCTAAGTCCAAAAGATGTAATCGGTGCAAGTTTTTAAGAAATAAATAAAGGATATGAGGGAAAAAAACCCTGCTTTCAATATTTCTACAGAAATAAAGTTAAAATAGTAATAGTATCTTTAAGCCAGCATGGAAAACAAATGAGGGCTGACAGAATATTGGTTTTCACTTCAAAGTCGCTTATTAAATTTTTTTCTTTTTTCCCTGCAGAATTCAACATGACATAGGCTATTTTCAGACTATGAGCTCTCTTTCATCAAAGTCAACACTGGCTGTGACGACCACCTGCTCCAAGTTAATTACCTTAAAGCACAGTGTCTCAGTGTCTCCCAATTCAAATGACCTATTTCTTGGTGAAATAAGACATCACTTAACTTTGGCTGTGTGAAATATGCTGTCAGCTAAAAATTACTTATTTGCAGGAGCAAATGTTCCAGGTCAATTCGAGGCACTGACCTCTCTCAGTGGGCCCATCAGAACCCTGTTCCCAAGGCACAAGAAGAAAACAGTCTGCAGATTATCTGAAAGAAACGACTAGGTAGACCAAGAACCAGCCAAATGGAAAACTGCTGAATTGCCGTTCTGAAATTCTCATTCAGAAAAACCTACGAAGGGAATTAAATATGTCTTTTTCCCATATGACATGAATAGTCAGACCCTACCTTTAGCAGAGTATGTTATTTGTCTAAGATTTGCAACAATCACATATCCACCAATTAATACGTTTGGCCTGACTCCTGTTCCCCACACAGGCACCTGTAAATTTGCTTGAACTTTTAAGTTTCCAATACTTTTTCCAGGGTATCTCAGTCATCAGATATACAAAATAATTACTCAGCTTCAGCCCTGCTTAAAAAAAAATAATTTAATCAAAACTGTGCATGGAGGGATTTGTTACTCACAAGTAAGATACTAATTAGCACAAGAAACAGAGTGGAAAGACCTTAGAAAGGTCACACAGTGCTCTCTTATTATTCCAGTTCAGATATTTCCCAAATCAGCATTATAGAAGTATGCCAGCAAACACCAGTTCTGCAAGAAGGTTCTTGAATGAATTCCATGGCTAGATTTATTTGGGAAAAACTGCATACAGTGTCTCACTTGTGAATTTAAATGAACATTAGCATAGTAAAAACTGAAAAAAAGGGGACAGATAAATAAATTTGCATTTAACTTAACATCATACAAACTTATCTGACACTGCAACTGGTTTTACAAATCATCTAATCTTTAGGAACATTCCTTTGGCCCCACTGTGGTAGCTGTTTATGATAATGTGCTTTAAGCATTCAATGTTAATGACCACCAGAATTGTGTCCCTAGATTGATGAATCCCAGCTCACAACTCTTCTGCCTAAAATCGTCCAGTAGCTCTCGACTGTGCACCAGATAATGCCTGCACTCCCCAGCAGAAGACAAACTTTCAGTAATTCTATCCTCAGCTTATTTCCCCTCACATCTTTTGCCACTGACTATTGCTTACCTGGTGTGGCTAATATGCTATCACCACCCGACCATTTGAAATGTTGAAAATACCCACTCATATCTGATCTTTTCCCATCCTATTCTGGGTATGTTCTTGCGAATTTTTGATAGCTCACATGTGTACTTTTAAATAGACTTTCTTGATCACTTTCCCCTTTAACAAAGCAAGTTAGTTGCTCCTTACTGCTTGTAAATACCTCTAGACACACGTACCTCCCACTGAATCCACTGCACTTAGTAATCGTAACCCTAGAGAATTGTGCTGCCTAATTCTGCAGTATTAGCTACAATGTGACTTTCCAGCACAGGAGATGTGACTAGTGTGAACTGAGGTACATTTTGAAATAGTGATTTCAAAGATTAAAGAGAAAGAACAAAACATGTATTATTAATAATTTTAAATACTAATTATATGTTAAAATTATTATTTTGGATATAGCATTTTGGCTAAATAAAATGTTTAAAAAATTAAATTTTGCTTGTTTCTTTCTCCTTTTTATGCAACTACAAGAAAATTTTAAATGACACATGCAGTCACATTAGTGGATTGTAAGTTTTTTTTTGAGACAGAGTCTCATGGAGTCACCCAGGCTTTGAGTGTAGTGGCCTAAGCCTCGCTCATAGCAACCTCAAACTCCTGGGTTCAAGCAATCCTCCTGCCTCAGTCTCCCAAGTAGCTGTAACTACAGGTGTTTGACACAGCATCAAGTAAATTTTTAGAAGAGACAGGCTCTTGCTCTTGCTCAGGCTGGTGTCGAACTCCTCAGCCCAAGGGATCTTCCGACCTTGGCCTCCCACAGTTCTAAGATTACAGGCCTGAGCCACCGTGCCCGGCCCACATGACATTCTATTGAACAGTGCTGTTCTAGAAGGCTCGTACCCTCTCATAATTATAGCACCTGACTGTCATTTGGAATCAATACTCAGTAAATACTTCTTGAATAAGTAAATAAATTAGCAGCAATGTTTTTACATTGTCTTGTAAAATAGAATTTTTGCAGACATGAGTTTCAGAGGAAACAAAAATCTCCCAAATGGATATTCTTGGTATTTGCAGTATTTGGTGGCTGTGAATGGAGCCTCTAGCAGCAGCAGCAACAATGGTCCTTTGCTGGATATGGAAGGAAAGGACAGAAAAGGTCTAAGATCATACTGACCTTTATAAATAAAACTTGTACTATGAACCATGTAAGTTAGGGTAGGTATGAAACCACATCTCCACCTCCACAGCTTTCTATGAAGTGAAGGCTGCTGGACTTGGATGAGGACAGAAGAAAGTGTCAGTTGTAAGGCGGTCAAGTCCTTCCACTTATACAACTTCTTGCACGATTCACTTTGAGAGCCCAGTTTTTGACAGAAATGCAGTAAAAGATCTGCCCTTAGACTGGGCATGAGTTGGTGTCTTAGCTGAAACTTCAGGTGAGTTGCTTACTGTCTGTGCCTTAGAACTAAAGGAGCTAAAAATTAAAATTCTGAAAGCTTCTGTATGTAGAAATAGGAACAACCTAATGCTGACGATAATCTCAGATATTTTAAACCACAGCAAAATTGTTTTCATCAATGCATATGGTATCATATTTTCTTCAGCTAAAAATCCAAATGGTGACTTCATCTACACAAGATTTAATAGATGACCAAATTTTTTGTAAACCATTTGCTGTATTCCTAGATTTTCTCCATGTCATTTTAAATTTCTGTTAAAGCCTTTTTTAATTCTTTCCAATGAACAAGGGAAGCAAGGAAAGCAAGCCACTATTTACAAAATGATTTTACTGAAATTTAAAAGTGAAGTTTAAAAAAAATTTTTTTTTGTCTTTAGCTCTTTACTATGTCTTTGAGATTTGATTCTGGTGGTAACTTACTTATGAGATAACTTTCTGAAAAAAAAAAAAAAGCCAATTAATACTGGTCTATTTTCTTAATGGAGTATTAAATCTTCCTGAATTGGAAGATCGTAGGTGGTAGCCAAGGACAGCTACCATGATGACCATGAACATCATGGCCAAGGGAACTGATACAGGTGTGGAGCTTAGCAAGGGAGATGAATCCTCAATGCAAGTTGAAGTTGCCAATGGCTGGCCCATTAGAAGAGATAAATAAATAAATATGTACATATATATAGATGTAGCTATCTCTCTCTATATAGATGTGTCTATCTATTTATCTATCTAAATCAATACAGACTAACCTCCTATATTTGAATTAGTATTTTCCTGATCTTCTCATCCATTCTCCTATATTATAGTCTACTATGAATAATGGGGGGGACAAGAACAAATAATATGGTAATTTCCTTTAAACATGAAGTTGGTTGATAGAGAGCAGCTGGCATCCGACCAACTACTTGTTTTATCTCTAGATTTTTTTCAGTAATGAAGTTATAATCTTGGACTCATAACGTCATTAGGATAAGGAATGCATGGACCTTGTATTAGTGCCCTGTGGCTGCTGTAACAAACGGGCACAAACTCTTTGGTTTAAAACAACAAACTTATTCTTTGACAGTTCTAGAGATCAGAAGTCCAAAGTCTGAATCACTGGGTTGACATAAAGGCATTGGCAGGCCTGCTGATGTGCTTTCTGAAAGCCCTGCAAGAGAGTTTCTTGGTGCCACCCCAGCTTCTATTGGCTGCAGACATTGCTTGACTTGTGGCCACATCACTCCTGTCTCTGCCTCTGTGGTCACAGCGTCCCTTTGTCTTATAGGACACTTGTGACTGAATTTACAGGCCACCCTGACAATCCACTGGAATTCTTCACCAAGATCTTTACTGTTATCCCCTTCTAAGGCTCTAAGACCTTCTTTCCCTTATAAAATAACATCTGAAGGTTCTAAGTAATTAGAACCTAATAGTGGCCTACTATGGCCATTTAGCCTACTATGGACATTAAATATATTTCCTTAGAACTTTTGGGACTTTCACTTCCCAACCTCTCAGTCAAAAATTAGTTTCTGTGACATTTTATCCGAAACCAATTTCCAAAGTTTGAATGCCTTACAAGCATTTTAAACAACATTTTAAATTTCTAATGCTTTGTTAGTTATGGCCATTCAATTAGTGAGCACCTACTACATGTCAAATACTGCTAATAATACGTAATTTATAAACAATAGTTACTCAAGCAAATTAAAATCTAATTTTTAAAAGTCAAAAGCAAATGTTTCCTAAAATTAATCACCTTATCAGTATTATACACTGTGATAAATAGACTTTTGGGTAGAACTTAAACTAACCATATTTTAATTTTATAAATCATATAATAGTTTAAGCCTTACATTTAAACCCAATATAGCACTGCCCTTCAGTTACATATGTTATATTCCATTAATATATTACAAAACTATAATCTAAAAAGACAAAGCCATATAAATACATTTGTTATTGTCCATGTGTTCAATTCCCTGGGATATGATAGATACTAAGGGTAAGTTTTGCTCAGTCAATATTTGTCTAAGGTTGTGGTTAGAAATATGAAGCTCATTCATATATTTATTGAGCAAATGTTTATTAACAGTCTTTACTATGAAAGGCACTTGCCTATGTGCTGGGCTGACAAATGTGCCCTTAAAAGGCTCAGAGATAAAGGTAGCCTAGAGGAACAGGTGTTCTATGACAGGAGGTGAAGGTTAGATGGGCATCGTGAAGGGATAAGGGACACTGGACTCAGATCCTAAGGTAAGTAAGGATGATCTAGGTTAAGAATATGAGAAGGAATAGTAGCTCTGGCAAATATTTTAGACTTATAGACTTTGAGCATTTTCCAAGGCCCACGATAAGGAAAAAAAAATGTTACTGGAACCTGGAAGTATTTCGACGTGGCTGAAACTCAGTGCAGAAGGATTGTTTCAATAAGAGATAAAGTTGGAGAAATAAACAGCCTCCGTTGCATGAAATCCCTGCTGAAGAGCAAGAACATGTCTTATCTTATAAAGATTCTTACTCTGTCATGTGGAGAAACATTTGGAGGGGCAAGATTAGAAGATCAATGAATTAGAAGATGATCCGAGCTATCCAAAAGGGAGGGGAAGGTGAAGATAGAAAGTAGGTTAAAAAAATCACTGCATTTGAGGAAGATTAAATAGTATGACTGTTCAAAACATGCTCCTTATTAGATGTGATGAGAGTTGGTAAGAAGAGAGAGTTCAAGTGTGACGGCAAGATTTTAGGTTTGGACAAAGGGTGGGTAGATTTCGTTTCACTGAGGCAGGAGGGGTGGGCTGGGGCTGAGACTGTGCAGTGTGGTGGTGAATTCAGTATTGCCATGGAGGTTCGGGTAGGGCCCTGACACAGAGAGGTCCCCCAAAAGTGATGTATATATACATCTGACTTTCCAGAGAGTTCTAGGCTGAACATACCTGTAGCTTGACGTTTCAAATCATAGGAAGCTGCCAATGATCGATTTCCCAAGGGCACATTCATCCTGTATGCCATAGAGGTGGCAAAATCACATGTTACCTGTTACCTCAAGATCATGCGTCTCAGGTTTCATCCATGGGGAATTTGATCCAGGGATAATACCGTACCATTAGAATTGTTCACGTGAGATGCTATATTCATGACGCAATTAATATTGCTTCAAGGTATGCTTGTCCAATTAATGTTAATATGTGGCGAATCTTTACCTTTACAATATACAGCAGTTGTGGGAGAATTATTTTCTGGGGATTTCAATCAGATAGCTAAGTAATGACAGCTTACATCAAAGCCATTGTTTTCAATGTGCAACTTGTGTTTCTGTTTCTGGAATCTTGACATGTGTTAGGTAGCAGGAAAATCTTCAAGGTCAGAATCTCAAGACCTTCCTCTAATTCTTTTTTTGCCTTACTAATAAATCATTTTACAGAAGGCATTAGTTGTACCTTAAATATTACATGTACAAGAAACAAAATAAGGGAAGGTGAACCAGTGAGAAAAATGTATATAGAAAGCAGAACATTTTCGAAGGGGGCGGAGCAAGATGGCGAACGAGTAACAGCTTCCTTGCGGCTGGGCACAGTGAGACTGGGGAGAGAGGACTTCAGGCATCTCTGCCAGGCGGGATCTGCCCAGAAACTTCCCTTTGGGGACACAGGGAGACAGCGTGAGGC
>CAUYON010028541.1:0-13704 GCA_963573935.1 Arctocebus calabarensis
AAAAAAACAACTCTTTGTTTCATTAATTTTCTGAATGATTCTTCAGAATCAAGTAGGTTTCATCACAGGGACGCAAGGCTAGTTTAATATACGCAAGTCCACAAATGTTATTCACCATATCAACAGAAGCAAAATCCATCTTTATTTTCTATATACATCCATAGTCCTCGAGCTTGACTGCAAATTGAATCTGATGAGATTTAAAAAAGTGACCACAGGTCTTACTCTCAGAAATTCTGATTTAATTTTTCTGAAATGGAAACTGAATCTCAGTATTTTTTAAATGTTCTCCAGGTAATTTTTTTTTTGACACAGAGTCTCACTCTGTTGCCCAGGCTTGAGCACCATAGCCTCAGCCTAGCTTACAGCAACCTCATATGCCTGGGCTCATGCAATCCTCCTGCCTCAGCCTTCCGAGTAGGTAGGACTACAGGAGCCCACCAAAATGTCTGACAAATTTTTCCATTTTCAATAGATATTGAGCATTGCTCTTGCTCAGGCTGATGTTGAACTCCTGAACACAAGTAATCTTCCTGTCTTGGCCTCTTTAGAGTGCTAGAACTACAGATGTGATTGTGACCCACCAAACTTTTTTGTGGAGACAAGATCTTGCTATTTTGGCCAGATTGGTCTGGAATTCCTGCCCTCAAGCAATCCTCCCACCTTAGCCTCCCAGAGTGCTGGGATTACAGACATGAGCCACCACACCTGGCTTCTCTGGCATTTCTGTTAGAGGTGTTGGCTCTTATAATAGTCATCACATTGCTAGACTACCTTTCATACTTGCTATCTTTTTAACCTTTTGCTTTGCCTTCTAGCTAATTCCCACAGATCTCTTTTCTGTTTATTAACTCACTCTTCAGCTGTGTTTTCATAACCTCTCCATTAAGAGACTTTTTTCTCATTTCTAGAGTTCAATTTTGTGCCTTTCGGCATATGTTTTATTCCTAACGTTCTCTTTTGTTATGATGTGTTTATATCTCCAATTATCTTAAACATACATATTTCCCAGAACCCACAAACAATTCTTACATCTGAAGTAGTTATACATCTAATCCCACTTTCTTTTTGTCCATTGACTTTAAACATCAGTCGATTTTCCCTTGTGTCTTTGAATTTCAGATTATGAAGACTCCTACATGTGACAATCTTGTGTGGCCTAATATTAAGTGGAGAAGGGATTCAGAAACTTTATATTTGCATCTCCCAGTCTCCCTGTGCAACTTTTATATGTTAAACTGTTTCAGCTGGGAACTTCTATAGGAGTTTGACAGAAATTCAAACTCAAAAGCATTTGGTAGAAACATTGTTATAAGTTAGTAAGTGAGATTTTTTTTTTCTTCATAAAGAATCAAATAGAAAACATATATGTCCCCTTATTATCTCCCATCCTTTATCTGGTGGATCTTTTTCTTGTTCACACTTTCCCTGGGATGCTGGTTTTGAAGAAGTCTCAGTTCCTACTTCTTGTTGAAGGTCCTCTGCCTCATATAGCCATTAAATTCAAGTTTTCTAGTCACTTTTGCATTGCAGCATTAGCTTAATATTAATCCACTCTTTATTTGGCCCTATGAATGTCAGTAAATTTCATGCTAATTCAACTATGCATTTAAAAAGGTGGTTATTTTATCTTAACCAGAACTTCTAGATGCTTTCCACTAAAAGTACTTTCAAGTTACCCAATCATCCTATTGAAAATAAAATCAATTGTTATACATATAAATCATGGTAAGTGATAAGACTCTTATTTCCAACCTCCTCAAATATCCTTTAATTTTTAGATTTTGAAGATGATGCTGTATGATGCATCGTACCTCATTTTTTGAAGTGGTTTGTGAGAGTTTCTGTTAGTTAAATGTGATGACTATTAGTTTTTACTGTGATTCAAGAAGGAATAATCAAAGCACTTTTTAATCATAGTTCCATCTAATAGAATGAATTATGGGTATAAAGGTGCTTTTCTAAGTATATCTGCATGTTGTTACATTAATATCTTTAATCCTTATAGTTTTGAGCTAAGTATTGTCAATTTCCATTTTCTATACAAGAAAGCTGACATACAAAATGGTTAGATGACCTATTCAAAGCTACACATTGTTATAGCCAAAAATGTTATCCAATAGTATTCTGATTTCATATACTGACCTAATAGCAACTATTCTATCTTATAAATTAATAACTACAACCTATGCCCTAAGGAATGTGTTCAGTGAGGAGCTCATAAAGTTCTGGGGAATACAAAGGTGGAAGAGACCGCTTTTAAATTTTCAGTTTCCATGTAATAACAAAACAACAGACTATCTCAGGTTCACTAACACCCATGACTGTCAGGTAGACAGCATTGTTACAAGACCAAGCACACCATACTACGTGCTACCTGGATTGTTTCTTGCAAATGGGCAGCTCCGAATGTTTATTAATGATTGTATTTGCCTCTTTATTTGTCTTTCCATGATTTTTTCTTCTTAGTCTTTGCCATCTGATATTATCCTTTGTACACAGTAGGTGCCTAAGAATCTTTTGAAGTGAATTGAATGGAACTGAGCTAAGCTTCAGTTTGCTCTCCTTGGGGACACACGTCCTGTGCACAGAGCTGAGCATTGACTAGAAACAAAGTATCCAGGGAAGCTCATGGAAACACTGCTAATTGCTTGAGGTATTTAACTGCTATGAACAATGAAAAAGTCCTATGATGTAATGTTACATGTTTGCTGATTTTATGGCTGTCAACAATGTGATATTTTGTAACAAATATACATAGCTCTCTCAAATACAAATTAGCAATAGGAACATGAATTCAATATAGCAATCTGCTTTTTTGAGGGTGCATAGCAATTAAAAATTTCAAGCCCTTTATCATGTACTTTAAAAAAAAGAATCATCATAGCTTACAGCAACCTCAAACTCCCGGCCTCAAGCAATCCTCCTGCTTCAGCCTCTCAAATAGCCAAAACTATTTTGAGTTTCAGTGGAGAAATCCTCTAAGAACTAAAATAAGGAGATTCCTGCTCATTCTGTTTCAGTTCTCAGAGAATTTCATCAGTGAAACTCAGACTCAGATAATGCACATGAACAACTCTGTTTTATGTAAGTTTATACACACTAATTTTTCTGCCTTTGTGTGCTTCAGAATCGACTCTTCCAGGTGAAGATGCCGTGAGTGCTGCACCTAACTCCTGAGCATCTGTTTCTGATCATCAGTTTCTTCTCACAGCACACTTTCCTTCAATGGCAGCAAAAGTTCTCAATCCAACGTTCTCTAGAACTCTGAGTATTAAAATAGACTGCCTCCCTACTGGTGTCAAATTCTTATTTTGAAGTATATTTCCTATCGTAAGCCTTCATTTGAACTTTTTTTTTGCTAAAATTTGGACCTTTTCATCCCAAAGACAATGGTCAACATTTACTTGAGGGTATTAATTTAATCCTCTAAATCATCTTAGGGAGATTATTATCACCATCATCACTCTTATGTTATAAATTTTTTTTAAAAACTGAGAAACAGGGAAGTTAACTGTGTCCAAGATTACACATCTGAAAATTGGTGAGCCTAAAGGTAAACCCAGAGAGTTTAGCTCCTGACACTCTACACTTAACACCTGTTTAACAGGGCTGCCCACATGTCAGCATGCCCATAGCAGCCATATCAGTAATGTGAACTAGGGGTTAATTAGTACATTTGCTACTTTAAAAGATGGGTTGAGGGTAACTCTTTCAAGAACACTAGCAGCCACTTAGTTCAAGTATTTAGGAAATTATCATTATTATTATTTTAGAGACAGAGTCTCACTTTCTCACCCTCAGTAGAGTGCCATGGAGTCACAGCTCACAGCAACCTGCAGCTCTTGGGCTCAGGTGATTCTCTTGCCTCAACTTCTCAAGTGGCTGAGACCACAGGCGCCCGCCACAATGCCCGGCTACTTTTTGTTGCAGTTTGGCTCGGGCCAGGTTTGAACCCACCACCCTCAGTATATGGGGCTGGAGCCCTACTGAGCCATAGGCACTGCCCCTATTTAGAAAATTATTTTCACCTATTTTATAGAGCTGCTGAACCGCATTGAGCAATTGCTCTGCCCCTGATTTCACGTAGGCTCCCCGAAGATTCTCTTGAGGTAAAGAATCAGATCCCAAGTGGAACAGGGACGTAGAAACCCATGCCGCCTAACAGCATAGCCGCTGGGATGTGGAAACACAGGCGCAAACATCATAATTCCCACCTCTCCTGGGAACCAAGAGACCCATATGGCTTAATGCATGGGGCATCAAAAAATGAGAAATAGTAATTGAGGTATCGAAAAAGTGGCATTTTTTTCTCTCTTTTAGGTTTTCATTCAAATTCAATCTTCCTAAATGTTATGACATTAAACTACTTCACTTTTATTTATTTATTATTGTTATTCCTGAAAGTTTTCCAAGTGGTAGTTTTGGAGGTTCTAAGCCATCTTCTTTCTCTCCTTCAGTGGATCTCTTTGAAGAAGAGATTAAAAAGATAATGTAGTGCTATCACTGGGGGCGGACAATGAGCTCTCATCAGTGTTTTGAACAACATTAGGGCAGGTGTGGGAAGTTCCAAGGTGCAAGCTGCTGTAACAATTATTTTTAAATATGTCTCTTTAAAAACTTCATAAAGGAAGCTTTGCAAAAGATGGTTAAAAAAAGCAAAGAAAATTTTTTTCTAGAAGAGTTATTTCAACAAATCCTCCTAAGAGGATGCAGTAGGGGGAAGGAGTTTAATACAAGCTTTTTGGTGGTGAAGAAGACCTCCAAATTTGATTCAAAATCTTATCAAATGAAGCAGGAAGTTTGGCATGAAATAATCTCTACCTGATCTGTAAATTTCATTTTTTTGATCTTCATCTTCACAGGAGATCAAATTAATAATGAAATTGAAAGCAGTCTCCTCTATAATTCAAAATTATTTCAGGGTATTACATTTAGCCTAATGCTTTTAGGCTCTGATCGGGAATTAGTTGTATATCCACAACATACAGGAGTGCATAAAAGTACTGTGTGTTGGTGCCTCCCTCCCTGCATAATCCATATCTACTACTTTGAATTTCTTATTCTAACCATTAAATTTAAGTGTTTAAATAGTTATCACCTTTTTAATAAAAGTAAAACTAAATATGCTCTAAATTCAAGTGTAACATCACCTACGTTGTCTAAAACACATCCGGAACATTTCTGGATATGGACATGAAAAACAATTAGAGCCCCCTATCATTTTCAAAGTTAGATAACTTTCCTCTCTTCTTAAACAATGAAATATCTCAGAAATTAGAACTGAATATGGTTTGTACTTCATAGTACATTTGCCCAGAACTCTGTAAGGTGTGTTTAAAGGTTATCAGAAAGACATTAAGACTTTCCCTCCATGAAAAATAGCAAATTCCTCCATTGTTTAACATACAGTACCTCTCAGTTTTTTTTAACAGCTAACCAACTTTCGGCAATGTTGTCTGGATTGTGAAGTCCTAGAAATAATTTACAGACCAGATGATAGCAGTAAATGTGCTGAGTGGCATTCTAGATATATTTTAATGGCAGAGCTACAGTATGTCCTAACAGAAGGACTATGAGGTCTGAAGAGAAGAAAGAATTTGAAAGCAACTACAGCATCTCTGTGCTAAGAACCTAGAAGGATGGCTCGACTGAAATAGTGAACGCCACGAATTGAACCAGCTTATGAACACATTGGCTTCTCTATTGGACATCCCAGTGCAGATGTGGGGGAGGCAGTCGAATACATAAGCCTGGAATGTGAGAAGTCAAGGAATAGAGATAAAATTTAGACACTTTTCAGCATATGAATGAATGATTTCGAAAGTCAGGAAATTATAGGAAGTCACAAAGGAAGTGAGTAGGGATATTGAAAAGGACAACAAAGAACTGAATGTTTGGCCACTCTAAGGGCTCAGGGAAAGAGGGAAACCCAGCCAGCAGACTGAGGAGCAATAGCCTGGGAGCCGGACAGAAAGCCAAGTGAGCGTGACGTCCGGGGAACCAGGTGAAGAACGCTTATTATAAAGAAGTGAGTCAAAGAATTAAAAACTCTACATTGTACTTTGAAATGTGGGAGTTATTGATGACTTTGATGAGATGAAGTCAGAAAAGCAGAAGAAAACCCTTTATTTAAAGTGCTCATCATGGGATTTCTTAAGTGTAGTAAGCAGAAGAATAGCTTAGCGAGCACGGCAAAGGAGAATTAAAACTGGAGGTGGAATCCGGTCACTAACTGTGAACAGAAGAGACTGTCCTGGATTTTCAAAGTGGCTCCATGTATGTAGAAGGGTGCTCAGCAGAACAGAAAGGTAGAAAAGGAGGTCAGGGTGACGTGGGGCGTTTGAATGGAGAAAGGGGAATCTGAGTCACGTAATGTGAGCAGCCCACAGGAGCTGAAAAAGTGAGAAAATGCATTCTTCTCTAGAGCCCTCAAGAAAAGAACACCGTCCTGCCCACACCTGGATTTTGTCCTAATTAAAAACCTCTTCAGACTTCTGACCTACATTATTCTTAATAATAAATGTACATTGTTTTAAGCCACTAAGATCATGATAATTTTTATAATAGCAATAGAAAACGAATACAATAAGAAATGTGTTCATTGCATATCATCTATTTACCTTAGTCTTCAAGGCCGTGTGATGGTCACAGTTAAACTGTTAATGTATTTATGGTTCAATGTCGCTAAAGACAACCTTTCATAAATGACCCAACTATAAGTTACAAATGTCCAAGCAACTGACACACAATGACAACAAAAATCCCAGTGAGAAGGCAATTATTGCTAAACCTCTCAAAGTATAACATGGATAGGAAATGTAGATTCAAAAAAGAGATTTGAGGGAGGAAGAGAGGGAAATGGGATGGGAGTATGAGAAAATGTATATTTTGACAAGAAATATTCTTTAGTAAAGCAAAACAAAATGCATCAGGAGAGAAACAAAGCAGAGGCAGAAAATGGCAGGAAGTCTTAAAAGGTGCTCCAAACTGGAACAGGAAGAAGGATTAGAGTCTGGGACTCAGAAGGCAGTGCAAACACACGACTCTACTCAAAACATTTACCAGACCATCATGTCCCTTCCGTTACCCCTGACTCAGGAAGTGTCATCACCATCCACCACTTGGCAAATCTAAATGCTAGCATTAGTGTTGACTTTGCCCTCCATCCAAACAATCGCTAACCCCCTTCACTCCCTTGTCCCAGGATCCCTCCATCCTTCCGGCCGCGGACGGAGTTTGGACCACCAGCATCTCTTACCAGGTTTCTTTCAAAGCTTCCTAAATTATCTCATGGCTCCTGGTCTTCTCTTTTCCCAGTGTGATTTATAAAACCTCTTCTAAGGTGACCTTCTTAAAGCACAAATGAAAGCATAGATTCCTAGTTAAATCCTTCAGTGGCTTCCAAGGCCTTATCATGAAATTCGAACTCCTCAGCACGGATTATAATGTAATTCCTAGTAGTCTAATTTCTTTCTTCCCTTCCCCCAACACAGTATGTTATTCTTGAACTGTAATGAACTTCTTATATCTCCCTGGATCCACCACAATTTTTCCTGACCCTGAGCCTGCCCATGCAGTTTTCTGTGCCTGTAGCACCCCCTAACCCTACCTTCATTGGCTTCCACAGGGCTAATCTCATGTGCGCTTTAAATCTCAGCTGAAAATAGCACTTTTTTCAGGAATTCTTTGATTTCTAAAATTAAGTCAAGTGACACTCCTACCGGCTCCCATAACATTCTATAACCATAAACTATAGTACAATTGCCTGTGCATTCTATAACCATAAACTATAGTGCAATTTCTCCGTCTTCATTATAGAATGTTACCTTCTTAAAGGCAGCAACTTCATCCTGAACAGTAAACAAATGATTACACTAAGCAAAATGCATGGCATATAGTAGATTCTCAGTAAACATTTTTTAAATGACAAGCAAAAAATATGTCAACAGCTCCAAAAAGAAGGCACAGAACTCATAGTAATTATTTCCAACTCTGACTAAACGCTGATACCGTTTTCTAGAAGGAGTGCCTTAGCCTCCTGGGGCTGTTGCAGCAAAATTCCACAGGCTCATGGCTTATAAAGAACAGAAATTAATCCCTTCAAGATCAAGGGGCTAACAGAGTTGGCATCTAGTAAAGAACCATTTTCTGGCTCATCATCTCACTGTGTCCTCACGTGGCAAAAGGGACAAAGGAGTTACTGGGGTCTCTTTCATAAGGGCACTAATCTCAATCTTAAGAGTTTCTCGTATAAGAACTAATCCCCTCTCAAAGGCCACACCTCCTAATACCATCACACAAGATCAGGATTTCAAAATACAGGTGAGGGGACACACAAACTTTCAGTCTATAGCACTGGTTCTCAACCTTCCTAATGCCGCGACCCTTTAATACAGCTCCTCATGTTGTGGTGACCCCCAACCATAAAATTATTTGCGTTGCTACTTCATCACTGTAATTTTGCTAAGGTTATGAATTGTAATGTAAATATCTAATATGCAGGATGTATTTTCATTGTTACAAAGGGGTCGCGATCCACAGGTTGAGAACCGCTGGTCTATAGCAACGAGGTAACCAAAATTTAGCTTAAGAAACCAGCACTAAGAAATTTTAGCTATCTATCCGGAGCTGAATGCCAGGTAAATGTGCAGCACTTCAAGCTAGCTTTTTTTCAAATGAGCCTCAGCAGTATTAACCAGTAATCACAGAATTTCCTGCTGCTCTCTCGGGAAGCAGTGCTAAAATGCTGGTCCTGTAACAAAGAAGGCTTCATTATTTTCCCTCTCTTCGTTCTCCTGCGCAGTCTTCACACAACAGATGCTTCTCCCTCGCCGGCCCCTTTCCCTCTCCTAGCCTGCACTTCCTAGGCTTAATCGAGCTCATATTAGATGCAAGGCACCAACTCCACAGCTAAGTCTAACATAGATCTCACTTCCTAATTCTTCTAAGAAATCTCCAGATCACATCTTTTTCCTTTGTCATTTTTAGGATGTTCACTAATGTCTATAGGAATAGCTTGAGCTGGTTTCTTGCCACGTATCCTTTTGAAATCACAAGCCCAGGTTTCTCGTTTTGCTAGCTATAAATGTTCATAACATTAAGAATGTTTGGAGGCTTAACTATTTGGTTATGGAAGCCACTGCGGATGAACAGGATACGGAAATGGTTACTATTATACTAAATATTAATGTGACTATTCCCAGAATGTCGCCTTTCTTTTCCATTACCAGCGCAGAGGCAGCAAAGTAGAGGAAATTTTGCATTTCTGCAGTCTGAACATTCTCAGACATCAAGCAACACTGCAGAGGGCCAAAGCGATGATCAATCTCAGGAAATACTTTCTAGAGTGGCTTTTGTTTCACAAGGTCCAAAGAACAGAATGTGAGCTCTGTATAAGTTCATATTTTGGCACTGAGATACATTACTAAAAGTAGGTGCTTATTGTTAACAGAAATTAAAAAATATTCTCCAGTATGAAAAAAAGGCATTTCTGTGATCAAAAAAAGAGAAAAAAGAAAGAAATTATTCTCCAATCACCTACTTCCCATTGTATGTTTTCATGTTTTATTTATAATTTTATATAAAAACAGGGAAAGTGTTCAGTTTTTGAAAACTGTATCAACCTAATGAGAAAAAGTTAAGTAGAACAGAATAGTTTATGGAAGGAAATCTACCAGTACTTTAATATAAGCAGTCATATAGGAAAGGACTCATTGGATTATAGTTTATCTATGCTTCATAATTAACTAATCAACTTACAGGCAAAATATGTGAGACTGAATATCTCTGATTCTGCACCCAATTTGGTCATCTTTGTATTGTAATTCACAGCTTTTTTAAGACAAATTTGGTTCTGACCAAGTTGATCAACATTTCATTTACAAAATCATTGATATTATGTGTGGTTTCATTAAGATTTTAGGCAATCAGTATAACCTGGTTTCTTGTACCCTCAAAGAATCCCCAAAAATAAATTTTAAAAAAAGGAAGAAAGAAAGAAAATAATCCCTTAAAAAAAAAAAAGATTTATTTTTAGTAAAGCAGAATATCTTCTTCCCTATAAGAGAATATAAAAGACACTTAAAAGTTACCTTTTCTTGGGTGGTGCCTGTGGCTCAGTGAGTAGGGTGCTGGCCCCATATATCAAGGATGGCGAGTTCAAACCCAGCCCCAGCCAAACTGCAACAACAACAACAAAAAGTTATCTTTTCTTTCATTCACTAACTCCACTTTAAGAATCTGCTAAGCAAAGTCACCACTTGAACAGATTACTTGGAAAGTAAAACCTTAGGTTGCCCAAATCTGACTCCAGGATATTGGATATTACTTTGATTCTGAATAATTAACTCTATGCAGAAAAAAGAAATCCAGTAAAAACTGTCACTTGACAACTCCCATCTCATGTCTGTGTTTCCATGGAGATACAGTTATTTGATTCCTTTGCCTAACTATCACCATTTTTAAATCTAATCTGAGCATCTGTCTTGGGGTCAATTAGTTTATGCATTTATATTTATTATAATTACTGTTACATTTGGATTTATTTCTGACAGACTATTTTACATTTTTATTTACTAGGTTTTGTTTTTATTTCCCCCTTTCTTTTTCTCTCTTCCACTGAAGAGTTGTTCTGCTGCTGCTCCATTTGTAAACATCTAATCGTCACCCCTAATTTATTGGTAGCACACATCTGTTCATTTTCCTCCATCATTTTAAGGCCTCGCCATAGCTAAATTACCTGTTTTAAATGGTAGCTGCTATCTCAGAAGGCAAATGTGTGTGACTTGAAGAAAGACAACCCTTTAAGAAAAAAATAATTTTAATTTGTCTGGAAGGTTTTCCAGAGCCCTGGCAGACACAGTCCTACCCAGCTACGTGTCCACACTTGCTGCTCCCACGGCAGCTCAGGCATCACTTGGTAGAAGCACAAAAGGTTCCATCCCCTGCCCTGGCCTCACCAGGCCACAAAGCAAGCAGAGCTCAAGAGAGTGAGTGCTCTAAGATGCACCTGTGACGTGAACGGTGCCTCCTTAGTCGTGATACTATTGTTCAGCACAAACCTAATGACCATAGGCCACAGTGATGCCTGAACTAGCCAAATACTTTAGCATAAATTCCCCTATTTTGCTGTTTCTTCCCATTCATGTGGTTATCATAAAAAATATTTTAATTCTGATTCTTTCGTGTATATGTTAGCTTACTTTGGTCCACTATTACTTTACAACAAACTTAATCAAATTATTTACATCCTAACTTCCCTAATTTCAAAGTATCCTACATGTATTTCTTTTCTCGCTTAAGTTGTTGTCCTATGTCAGGAGTTCACACACTTTTATGTAAGGGAGCAAAGAGTAAATATTTCAGGCTTGTGGACTTCTACAGTTTCTGTTGCAACTATTCAACTCTGCCTTTGCAGCAGGAAAGAAGTCATAGACAATCTAGAAATGAATAAGTAGAACTGGTGCCAATTAAACTTTACTTTCAAAAACATGGGTGGACCAATTTTGCCCCGCCATCCATAGTTTTCTGACCATTGTCCTAGAGCGTTTCCAAAAAGAATCACTGTGTCATGAGTCTTCTGAAGCACTGTGCATGTGCGGGTGGTTTCCACACGTTCAAGTGATAATCCTGCTGGGAAAAAACTCTAGCCTCAAATATCTTTTTATTTAACTCTCTAAAAATAATATTCCATTATCCAACATTGCTATTGAGCAAGCCAATAACAAGACAGCTCTTGTTAGCTTGACAGGATCTGCTTTTAACTATGGAAGCTATTCAAATCTATTTCTTAGACTCAAATATTTTTATATTTCACCAAAATAGGCAGAGGTGTAAGTTTTCACTGATATATTTTTTTTCATAAGACATGATATTTTTCAAGTAACTGCATGAATATCATTCCTTAATTTGATGACATCTCATTTTGTTCCAATTATTTTCTTCTCTCTATTGTTTGTCTTCTGATTTGAAATGCCTCTTCATCAGATATGGATGCCGCTACTTCTATTTGCCAAAACTCATTTCATCCCTTTCTGACATTCTGGACCTCACCTTCCAGCTCTTTAACCTGCTTTCCACTGCATCCATTCAGCTTCTTAACTCCTCTTGAGTTCTTTACTTAAGCTGTCTTATTTTTCAGTTGGATCCTATAAATGACTATTTTTCTGCTTCATATGCCCAGTTTCCTATCTATATCAGTTAGGAATTACTTATCCTTTGCGTATCGGAAAACCTGATTACGTAGTGGCTTACACAAATTAGTCCATTTTCTTTTCATAAAGAGCAAAAGGTTTGGGAGTGGCTGCTGGCATCAATCAGTAGTTCAAAGGAGTGGGGCAAACATGGCTTTTTCCCACGATCTTTTCCTTAGGTTGGCAGCATGGTGATCGTCCTCTGCAATCTAACAGCAGATACCAGGAAAAAGAGAAGGCAAAGAAGAGGCCGAAGTCCAGAAACAACGCTTCTCGCAGGTAAGCAAAGGCTTGCCCAGAAATCCTCAGTAGACTTCTGCTTTTGTCTATCTCATTATCCACAATCATGCAGTGTACTCTCCTCAAGCCGCAAGGCTGACTTGCTGATCATTTTGGGTTCCCCAGACTCTGTAGTAAGCAGGCCAAGAAACGGTGAGTAGAGACGACGCTCTGACATAGCTGAAAACCAACAAGCTCACAACTGGGAAGCCAGAAAGAGAAGGCTGGGTAGGGCAAACTAAAAAGCCACAAAGCTCCCTATCCTTACCATTTCAGTTGAATAAATGATCCTCGGATGGTTGCAATCCTTTAGTTAATTTTCAGAATTCTGAAAAAGTTGATTGTGATATCTATATATCTATATTTATATAGATATATAGATTTTCTTTTTTTTTTTTGGCCAATATTCTTGTTACTCGTATGCAGAAATGGGTTTTTGGAGGCCCTTCTTCCATCCTTCTGGATGTGCCTCTTAGTATATCATTTTCTGAATTTCTTTATATAAAAGCAAATTTAAGTATTACAGGTAGCCTATTTTTCTTCATGCCAAAGATTATTAGCTTCATGATTTAAAAACATAAAGACAGGCTGGGTGTGGCAGTGCACACCTGTATTCCCAGCTACTTGGGAGGCTGAGGCAGGTGTCTGAGGCTGCAGTGAAGCTACAATCAAGTCACAGAATTCCACCTGGGCAACAGAGCGAGACCTTGCTTCTAAACAAAATCATTTCCTCAATAATTAAAAATATTAAGATAAAATGATTTACCTATATCCAACAGTAGCATAAAAGAAAAGAAAATCCATATACCTACATCAATCTAGGTATAAAATCTGGAGTGGAATCGCCGTCTTTTGATTTTTGTTCTCTTATAATCTTTCACTTCAGTTGTACTAATATACAAATCATTTTGGAACTATTCAGACTTCATTTAAAATTATTACATCTTTGGGGGGAGGAGCCAAGATGGTGGCTGAGTAACAGATTCCTTGCAACTGGGCTCAGTGAGACTGGGGAGAGAAGACTTCAGGCATCTCTGGCTGATGAGATCTGCCCAGAAACATCCCTTTGGGGACACAGGGAGACAGTGTCAGACTTCTGGACCCCCTGAGGAAGACAAAAGCAGTGGAGATCTGGCAAGTGGTTGCGTGTGTTCATTCGGTCTAATCCTGCCGGCAGCTGTGACTACAGCACCAGTGAGATTGCAAACTGGAAAGGCCTTACCTGTGAGCT
>CAUYON010028542.1:0-13356 GCA_963573935.1 Arctocebus calabarensis
GAAACGGAGAGAGCTTCTCTCTCCCCACTAGAATTTTCTTCCTCTAACAGATGCCTTAATGTTTTCTGTATTCTTTTCTTTCTTTTCTGTGAATAAATTCTGTCTTACAAAAATTAAAAAAAAAAAAAAAAAAAAAAGCCAGAGATTTGGGGTCATTTGTTTCAACAGCTCTTCCTGGACATGTTTTGGTCTAACAAATGTGAGAAGAAATAATGAATGCCAACAGAATTCCCATCTTATGAATCCAGGGGCTTTTTTACTTCATGTGGTCCTGGTTCCTTCCACAAGAGAAACGCATGGTGAGTCTCACAGAAGGGGAGCGAGTGCAGCCACTTCCAGACTTATCTGGCATGGGACCTTTCCGTCCCCTTCTCCCTCAGAAGACTAGTGTGGAAGATATTTGGACAATGCTGCTCCAGCTTGGCCGCTTCCTTTTATCTCTCTGCCCCAACTTCTCACTTTTTGCTTCTCAACTAATATGGTTGACTAGGATGTTGACACACTCTTAGCTCATGGAAACAGACATACCTTTACTACTGTACAAAATGTTTCCCAACCCTAGCTGGGATTGAGTAGAACAGGGTACCCCAGAAGAAATGTTGTAAGTAGATTTTAGAACTTGCCCATATACAATTTTTTAAAAATGTCATTATTGCACATAACAGATTAATAACTAAATACTGATTCAGGCTGTGAAACTAACATGGCTTCATGGGTTTGGCAGGATATTTTAACTATCAAATACCTTCTTTATCTCAAGGGCTGCAGAATTATCTAGACGAAGGGCTCACTCTAATTTTTTCTAATGGTTTCCTCTAACCAGTTTAGTGAACTGATTGTAGTATGAGCAGGTTGTGAATTAACTTCCACATGCCCATCTTATCCGGACACCTTCAAAAGCTGTTATACTCACGAACAGCTTCTTGTATTCTAAAAGTCTGAAAAACTGTCATTTCAGACCACTAAGTCTCTATTTCGATTGATTCAGAGACAATCGAGAATGAAAGCAATAACACTAACAGGCTACTGTTACTGAAAATGTCCTTGCTTTTTATTTATCGTTCTGTAACATAAGCACCTAGATATAAATGAACACATCTCTAAACTGCTCTGCCATCAATGCCCAAGATGGAAGAAGGAGGCACTGAAATTGTTGTCTTCCAACCAGAACTTTAATTCTGATCTTTTATCATTAATCTTTACAGCACTTCAGCGAACTCAATAATTTCAATTAGAATTTTTTGCATGTTAATTTTTTATCATTATTTTTCCTGATGATAAATAGATATCTAGTCATGGTTTTGAAAATAAGGGGAGAAAACATCACAAAAGGAAAAAAATGGCTCAGTGCCCATAGCTCAGTGGTTAGGACACCAGCCACATACACAGGGGCTGGCAGGTTTAAACCTAACTTGAGCCTGCTAAATGATAATGACAATTACAACAATAACAGAAAAATAGCCAGGCATGGTGGGGGGCACATGTAGTCTCAGCTACTTGAGAGGCTGAGGCAAGAGAATGCTTAAGGCCAAGAGTTTGAGGTTGCTGTGAGCTGTGATGCCATGGCACTCCTCTGAGGGCTACATAGGGAGACTCTGTCTCAAAGAAAAAAAAAAAAATCCTTAGTTTTACTCTGACTTTCCAAAGATAGCAGCTGATTGTATTCCCCTTCTTATACTCTTGAAGAAGTTGTGGGCACATTTTTAAATTTTATCCTTTTCACTTAACATTAAACAAAACTATCTTCCCCTATTAATACTAATTCTTTGTAGACTTCATTTTTTATGGTTACATAATATTTACATTATTTATGCCATAATTTAATTGACTATCTACAAAGAGGCTGTTCAAAAACATTACTCCTTCTAATTTTTTAGTGTTATGCAGCCACTTGAGCATTAATTTCCAAAACATTTTTCCGGCTTTGTTGGGAATTGTAGGAAGGGAGAAACCAGATGTACTAGAGAAGTATTATTAGAAGATAAAGTGTTCTGGATGGTTAAGAAAGAAGCACTGTCTTCAGGATATATACCCAATAAAGGAATTATAGGATCGAATGGCAGATCTATTTTTAAGACAGAAAGGAAACAAAATAGATAGGGAAGAGACCATTGACATATTTCAATGTCCAACAAAATGGAGCCAATTCCAGGATCTTTAGGGTTACATGAAAACTAAGGCTGAAATATGTCCATAGGTAGACCAAGTGGCAGAGCAGGGAGATCAAACTAGTGAGTTAAATCTGCAACAGAGCCAGAAAGAAATATAGAGGAAAGAATTTAGGTCACCAGCCAGCTACGTTCAAAAAACTGTAGAGTCATGAAAAAATTCAAGTTGATGGTACTATTTGCTAATAATAAAAATATCTGGGTAACATTATCTCAAATAGTCCAAAAGGATAGTCATATCCCTACCCAGTTATTATTCAAAAGTTTGACATCTGAAAGGGTATGAAAAAGATAAACGTGATTTTTAACTTGGACAATTTGAGTGAGATAGAAAGTCCTCTGAACTGAGTTCAAATACTGTGGATCTAATTATGATTCTGCTATTTAACTAGCTTTTTGACATTGATCACATTCCTTTTCTTTGCAAACCTCAATTTCCTCTTCCAAAAATGGAGTGAATTCTTGTAGACAGGAGGTAGCAAAGATACTTAGAATCAAAGAACTCCAAATTTTTCAAGCTAAAATGATGATTGGGTGTCACTTCCTACAAAATACTACTAGTTCTTTCTTTTAAAAAGTCCCACAACCATCCAACATTTGTCCTTCTCTTTCTGGAAGGTAATTTCTAAAAGATTCCTTCTGTTTGTCTGACAAGCTTGACATAAGCAAGGGTATGAAGAAGAAAACTGAACTCATTCATTACCAGATTGAACTTTAATTCCTGGCTCAATTTGGTATTTTCACATAAAGTGCCATCTGCCGTGCATGACTGTTCATAGGTAGAGCAGTGTGCTGTGGTAGGCCCAAGAATCAGAGACATAGGAGACCTAAGTTATAGCCCCTGATGTTGGATAACATGCTAAAATACCTTGAGTAAGTCATTTTTTCACTTATTCATCTATAACCTAATGATGATGATGATAATAGCAGCTACCATCTTCTGAAAACCTACAATGTGCTTTAGATACACATGATCTGGTCTGTAATATGAGCCCTCCTTAAAAGGCATTGTCATTCTCATTTTTCAGAAGTAGAAACTAAGAGCCTCCAAAGCTTCTCATTTTCCCAAGGTTATCCACTAAGATTAGGTTGGATTCAAACCCAGGTCCATCTGACTCTAAAGCACCTATCCCTCTCCTGCAATTATTTCACATTGCCTCCCATTGAGGAAAAAGTTTAGAGAATCTCTAAGATCCTTTCAAAGTCTGATATTCCAGTATCATATTATCCTAGTCGCTATGTGGCAGGGTTTAATAATTTGTAACAAATTGCACAGTCTTCACAAGCCCTGACTATTTTATTTTATTTTATTTTATTTATTAAATCATAGCTGTGTATATCAATGCAATCATAGGGTGCTATGTCCTGGTTTTATATACAATTTGAAATATTTTCATCAAACTACTTAATATAGCCTTCACAGCATTTTCTTATTGTGTTAAGACATTTATATTCTACACCTAGTAAATTTCACATGTACTCTTGTAAGATGCACCGTAGGTGTGGTCCCACCGATTATCCTCCCACTCCCCTCCCTCCGTCTCCCCTTTCCCCTTCTTCTTGGGCTATAATTGGGTTATATAAATTGATTTCATAGTAGGGCTGAGTACATTGGATACTTTTTCTTCTATTCTTGAGATACTTTGCTAAATAGAATATATTCTAGCTCTATCCACGTAAACACAAAAGAGATAAAGTCTTCACTATAACAAAGATATTTGTACCAGAATGTTTATTGCAAACCAATTCATAATTGCTAAGTCATGGAAGAAGCCCAAATGCCCATCATCCCATGAATGGATCAGTAAGTTGTGGTATATGTACACCATGGAATATTATGCAGCCTGACTCTTTATTTTAACATGACATTCTTAGTCTTTCTTTTTAAAAGATTACTCATATTTTCATTGAAGTTCTTGAACAACTTAGAAAAATGAGCTCAAATGTCTTTGCACCTTTCCAAAACCATAGCCTTTTCATTCAATCAAGAGACACATGAAACACTTGTTCTGGGACAGATTCCTGGCTTGAGAGAAATTTCCAACCAACCCCCACACCGAGGAACTGAGGCATTATTACAAATGCCTTTTTTTGTTCCATTAAAAACTGCTAAGTGATGGGACTACCTCTGATTAGAGGAATGTTGCAATGGAAAGAAGCTCCCAACCTACATGAACAATCTTCTATAAAACTCCGCCAATGGAGACTCGAAGTCTTTGAAGAGTTTTCAAGTCTTTTTTAAAAAGATCTCTATTAAAATGACAAAAACTAAGTAAGAATAATACCTTAAATCTGGAGATTGGTAGAAAGCAAAATCAGTTACCTTCCAGGCAAGAATATAAGTCCATCATAGGAGTGGAGTGGGAACACAGTTTAAATTCCTGGTGGAGGTAAGGAAGAATTCCTCAAAGAGAGAAAGCAGTGGGAAGTAGGAAGGTATCAAAATCATCTCAATTCACTTCTAGTTTTGCTAAGTATGAATCAGAATTATGCAAAGCAATGAGAAACCTGACAAAATAAAGATGAACATAAAGCAGCATTTAAAATGGGAGAAACAATGGTCAGAAATTAAAGATTCATTAACTTTCATATCTCGAAAAATGCTAGAACAAAAAAAAAAGAGAGAGAGAGAATAATCAATTGGCAAAGATTTTGAGATAGATAGGGCAGTCCATCAACCTGACAATGAACAATATGATGTTAAACAAACCTAATTTCCTTCTGTGACAGATTGTCAAGTCCAGCAGTTTGGAGAAAGTAGCAAATGTGGTGTGGATTTGGTGGGCCTTTATTTTCTTCCCCCTTTGTGAGGAAAATGAGTGCCTGAATCAGCTCACAAAAAAATGGGCTCAGCGCTGAGCCAGAGCCAGATCCCAAGCATAGAGGTTATAACTACATGGCCACTTAAGGGACACCACAAATGGCATTTCTCATTTGAGTTCTGTTACAAATGTTCAGGATTTGAGGTAGTTCTTACATAGGCTTTGAAGGTCTTACATGGGAATTTTGCCTCAGCCCTAAACTTTCACTGCCATAAGTGCTAAAAGCAGACTAAAGTTTGTCAGCTGTTGAACTGCCTGTCAACTGAGGAATGAGTGTAAAATAGAGATAGAGAGTAACTACAAAACCAAGCTGTTTACTTATAAGCAAAAGATACAATCTAAGTACTTAATAAATGAAACTGGAGTTAAGAAATACCCATTAGAGCAAATCCAAAAACATAAATCCTTTATCTGTTAATAATTTTGCATTGACTACAATTAACTCCACAAAGATAAATTTCTTTTCAAATGCTAGATCTGCCAGACATTGTCAGGCAATATATGATCCACTCCCTTCTCTGTCACCCTCTTGATTTACTTTGGATGGGTTTTATGCATTCAGGTATTTATAATGCTGCTTGGTTATCCCTTTAATATATTTAAGAATTTTAAAAATTTCATTAAGGTAAAGATAGTCCATTCAGATATACCCACCCTTCTGATCAGAGTAGGCCCTACATTATTGTTTTATTACAAGTCCCTTTCCAGATCCCCCTGAGACTTGATCTAAGGGATAATAAGAAAGGGTGATGCTATGGACTGAAATGTATCTTCCCAAATTCATTTCCCTTTTTGATGAACTCTTCCTTACCACCACCAGGAATTTAAACTATGTTCCCACCCCAGCCCCTAACCCATGCTATGATTTAAATGTTTTTCCCTCTTCAAAACTCATCTGTTGGAAATTTAATCCCCAATGCAATAGTTTTGGGAGGTGGGGACTTTCGGGAAGTGTTTAGATCATGATGAATTGATGGCCCTATAAAAGGGGCTTGCTAGGTGGGTTTCCTCTCTCTGATTCTTCTGCCATGTGAGGATACGACATTCCTCCCATCTAGAGGATGCAACAATAAGGTGTCATCTTGGAACAAGTGATTGAACCTGCCAGTGCTTTAATCTTGGACTTCCAAGCCTCTAAAACTGTAAAAGAATAAATTTATGTTCTTTATATATAGCCAGTCTCAGGTATTGTGTGATTGAAGCACAAAGTAGACTAAGATACCCCAATATAACTATATTTGGAGATAGGGCATTTAAAGAGCTAATTAAGGTTAAATGAGGTTATCAGAGTGAGGTCTTTTCCTTATAAGAAAAAAAGCCATGAGGGAGGCATATATACAGAGAAAAGACCATGTAAGGACACAATGAGAAGGCAGCCATCTGCAAGGCAGGGAAAGAGGCCTCTATAGAAACCAAGGCTGTCAATACCTTTAACTTTGGACTTATTTTGGTCTCCAGAACTGCGAAAAAAGTTCTGTTTTTTAGTCACCAGTCTGTGGTACAGGCATATCTCAGAGATACTGTAGGTTAAGTTACAGATTACCACAATAAAATGAATGGCCATTGCATATAAAAGTTATGGTTATACTATACTGTAGTCTAATAAGTGTACACCAGCATTATGTCAAAAATTTCATACCTTAATTAAATTTATTACCAACAAATGTTAACAATCATCTGAGCCATCAGCAAGTCATAATCTTTTTGCTAGTGCATGGTCTTGCCTCCACATTGACTGGCTGCTGACTGACCATTAAGACATTATATTAATCTCAGTTATTAATCTAACAACATTTGCATCAGAGTTTCTGGGTGACTAGGTACATTGTCATGAACAATAATATTTTGAAAGGAATTTTTTTTTTTGGCACAGTAGGTCTCAATAGTGAACTTCAAATATTCAGTAAACCATGCTGTAAACAGATGTGTTGTCATCCAGGCACTGGTTCTCATTGATAGAGAACAGATAGAATAGATTGAGTATAATTCTTAAGGTCCATAGGGTTTTCTTAATGGTCAGTGATCATTGGCTTCAACCTAAAGTCACTAGCTTGCATTATCCCTTAGCAGGAGAGTCCATCCTTTGTAGTTTTGAACCCAGGCATTAACTGCTCTCTATCTATAAAAGTCCTAGATATCATCTTATTCCATTTGTCTATATTAAAAATCTATTATTTACTGTAGCCACCTAATCAATGATCTTCACTACATCTTTTGGATAATTTCATGCAGCTTCTACCTCAGCACTTGCTGCTTCATGTTACCCTTTTATGTTATGGAAATGGACTTTTTCCTTAAACCTCACAAATCAACTTCTGCTAGCTTCAAAGTTTTCTTTGGCAGCCTCCTCATCTTTTTAAGCTTCCATAGAATTGAAGACAGTTAGGGCCTTGCTCTGGATTAGGCATTGACTGAAGGGAATGTTATGTTTGGTTTGATCTTCCATCCAAATCACTAAGACTATCTTCATATTAGCAATAAGGCCATTTTAATTTCCTCATAATTTGTGTGTTCACTGAAGTAACACTTTAATTTCCCTCAAAAACTTCCCCTTCCATTTACAACTTGATTATTTGGCACAAGGGGCCTAGCTTTCTGCCTATCTTAGCTTTTGACATGCCTTCCTCACTAAGTTTAATCATTTCTAGCTTTTGATTTAAAGTGATAGATGTGCATCTATTCACTTAAACACCTAGAGACAGTTATATGGTTATTAATTGACCTAATTTATATATTGTTATATCTCAGGAAATAGTGAGTCCCAAGGAAAGGGAAAGAGATGGGAGAACATTTGGTTGGTGGTGCAATCAAAGCACATACAACATTTATCAGTTAAGTTTTCTGTCTTATATAGGCATGGTTTGTGGTGCTCCATGACAATTATAATAATAATATCAAACAAAACTGATCATAGATCACATAAAATAATAACAATAATAATGTTCAAAATCTTGCGAGATTTCGCAAAATGTGGCACAGAGACACAAAGTGAGCATGTGCTATTAGAAAAGTGGAAGCAATATACTTGCTCAATACCAGATTGCCACAAACCATAAATTTGTAAAAAACATAATATTCACAAAGTACTATAAAAGGTGAATTGAAATAAAATGAGGTATGCCTGTATTTTGCATGTCTCAGAAGACTAAGAGAAGTGGGAAGAATACATGTTGTAGAGTTAGACCACACTAAGTTTAGAACCTGCCACTTATCTGCACAACTTAGAGCAAGTATCTGCACCTTTCTGAATCTCAGTTTCCTCATCAATAAAATAGGGATAAGAATATCCTCTTCTGGTAGTTATGTGACAATTAGTACCAGGTATGTATACTCAAAGTCATATATAGGAGTTCTCAGTAACTAGTGATAGACGTTTTTATTAGCAACTTCAATTCAAATATGTTTGTGTAGATCTTGATTTACTTTTATCAAAGTTAAGGTTTTGTTGGCTTAAGCAAATGAGGAAGTCTTATTTTCAGTTAAAATTCAGTCTTTAAAACTTAGATATCTTCCTGTTCTGAAGTTGCTATATTTTCTTCCCAAGCCCATTTCAAACTGTTCTCTGTCTCACAATGTCAGACAGAAAGTTTCCTTAAGTGTTACATGCATTCATTAATATAAAAACCAATTCTCTCAGCTAATTTTCCATTTTAATTCACTCCTTTTAGAAGTTAGTCTCTCAAAATGAATACCTGCATATTCAATCCAGAATTATTCTCACTCTGACTGTACTGGCATATTTCTCTCACAAGCCTCATCAGAACTGCCATCTTTCTGCAGAGTCTTTATTAAAGACCCACTTTCTCATTATAGATGCTGCTATCCTCACACAAAAGTGAGCGTTCTGATCCAGCATATTGGCACAGGGACAACTTGACCTCAAATCAATAGATAGCATAATGTGATGGAGATATGTAACAAATTTAATTCAAACATTTGCAGTAAAAGTCTAAAGAGATGGATTTGCTACTTTTTCTTTAACCAAAGCTAACGCTTGCTTGTGTTAGAAACTCTGGTGAACAGAAACATGCAATAAAAACCAAAGTATATAAACACAGATAATCAATGTAAGACCAAACACAACTTATAGCAATAATAAAGAAAATACATTTATCACTGAGGTTTCACATATATTGTCCATATATTGAGGTTCCACATATATTGCTCCATATATTGAAGTTCCGCATATATTGTCATCACCTCAGATAATTATTAAAGAAGTTTTTTTCCTTAGAGGAGACCATTTATGACCATGAGAAAATAAAAAATCTTTCAACCTTCAATATCTAGCATAACATCAGATAGACCTCAGTTCAAACCTTAAACTTTAGCTAGACCATTTTCTACCTGTATAAGTTGTAAGATACAGGTGCTCAATAAACTGCCTTTATTCCCCTTCATAAAATGGATTAAGGCTTAGTCAAAATTTTACTACTGTGACACAAAAAAATCAAGTTGTACAGGTTTACTTATTCTTTGTAGAGTTATGTATAAAAGCATCACTAGAATATTTGCTGATGGGTGGCACCTGTGGCTCAGTGGGTAGGGCACTGACTCCATATACTAAGGGTGGCAGGTGCAAACCCAGCCCCAGACAAACTGCAACAAAAAAATAGCCAAGACTTGTGGTGGGCACCTGTAGTCCCAGCTACTCGGGAGGCTGAGGCAAGATAATCACCTAAGCCCAGGAGTTGGAGATTTCTGTGAGCTATGTGACACCACAGCACTATACCAAGGGCGATAAAGTGAGACTCTGTATCTACAAAAGAAAAAAAAAAAGAAAATTTGCTGATGTTTTTCATGATGCACAGATTGGTGTTTATTTTTTAGTTGTAAAAATTAATCATATCTTTGGCATACTCTTCAACAAGCTGGACTATCAGGTTGAATACATGAGTAACCATATATGTATTTCAAGAGCAAGTTATTACACTGAGCCAATGGGTATAACTAGTGTGCATATTTATAGACCTGAAAGAGTCCTGGCTCTTTATATATGCACTGAAATCATTTATCCTTTGTGGATAAGCAGAGCTAGCAAGAAGACAGCAGGTACAATGAATAGGTCTGGATGAACAAAGGTTAGTAGGTCAGGTTCAGAAATAGGAGGCAATAGAGTAAGGTGCCAAATGAAGGCAAAAAATAGAAACCAGAGTCATTTGGCCAGGCAACTTAGAAACAAGTGGAATGGGAGAAGCTCTTGGCCCTATTGAATCAGCTAACGCTAAAAAATCATGTATGGACACCTAGAACATGATCTAAACTGCTCCTTGTCATTGATGCCCTTTGATAGGTTAGGCACCTATCCTGACTTTCTTGAATTCTCTTAACGTCTATCTTTTTCAATTAATGAGGTACATTTGAGATTACTGGCTATGGACTTGCAATCAAAGAAATAACAGTGTGGAACATGGTGATTTGCTTTAACCTTGATAATAGGCTCCAGGAGCAATCATCCAATTTTGCAAAAAACCCATCAGGTAGGACTCTTTCAAATAGTCCATGATAGTGAGAGCTGCCTGAAATTATGAAGTATACTGTTTTCCAATTTTATATCCTCAAAGTATCCTGCTCAATGAATATTAAAAAAAATAGTAATAATTATTGATGAATCATATTGAGCCATGTTTCATTCCTAACTACTATTTTTAATTGTACATAGGCTGAATATTAGGGTAGCAAAAGGTGAGCTCCAATGTACACATAGCCTTGGAATAAAATGTATGGAGCCATTTGCGATCCTGGAGTCATTATTATTAACTCTCCTAATGATTAACCACTATTAACAAATATAATTATCCTTGCTATCATTTGTGATGGACAGTCTTTTGTGGTAATATTTCCCAAGCTTTAATGTGAATCAGAATACTGGAATTATTTTTGTAATGCAGACTTTTGATCCCACTTTTAAAATTTCTGATTCATCAGATATAGGTCAGGGCTCAGGAATCTCCATTTTCCCTAAGGATACCAGATTGATACAAATGATCTATGGACCATACTTTGGAAAGCACTGAGCATATGTACACATAAAAAGGAAACCAAGCAAGGGAGAGTGAGATAAGAGACTGATTCTTACCTCTCTGAATGTGGATTTAAACAAAACCACAAAAGCAGGGGGAGGAGCCAAGATGGCGATCTATAGCCAGCTTTCCACAGAGGTTCCCATCCAGAAGGAGAGTTAAAAGACAGAAACTCAGCAAGAAAGCCAATGGTTTGGATCTGAGCCAAAAGAAAAGGTCAAAGAGCACACATCAACCCTGCTGGGCTGACCTGAGACCCCGAGGACACAAACAAAAAGGTACAGAGCATATCACCAAGCAGACAGGAGTCCCCTCCCCCATGAGAGATGTTCGGAGTATACTCCATACCTCCATACAAACAAGCGAGCAGAGTTCGGATGTCCTCCCATTCTACCCCACAGAAAAGACCCTCTAAAAACCAGACCTCCTTCCCCTACTAGGGTGCCACGGCACTCTCCCACCAGGCATAAAACTGTATATACTCTCTACCTGTAAGTTGGTGTTCTTGGTGTTCCCCTCCACTCTCACCCCGAGGTATGGAGGCCTGTTCCCCACAGAGTCCAGATTCCTGGAGACATTCTTGAGGGATGTGGACAGGCACAGACTGTTGCTAAACTGTGATGGTTTTCCAGCTTGGAGTGGTGAGAGGGGAGTGAGCCAAGAGACCTGGCTGGTGGGAAGGTCTCCTGAGGCATGAAACAGCAGCTGGCTCCCGCAACCAGCTCTGGGAAGGGTAGCAGTAGAGCTGCACCCCTGGGGATGTTTTGAGGAGACACTCCCAGTATTCTGGATGGCCAGGGGAGGCGAGCGGATTCTCCGGCGCCAGCAGAACTGACGGCAAACAAGGCATGTAAAGGATTTGCCTGAGGTGGTACTGGCTGGGACAGAGCGCAGGTAGGGGCTGCTTTGCTTAACCTGGCCCTCAGGGGATGAAAGCTGAGACAAAGGGCTGGAACTCACAGACTGAGTAAAACCATTTGCAGCCCCAGTCTGATCAGGGAAAATAGCCTTGACAGAAATAAATTCTGCGAACTTGTTCTGCTCCAGCAGCAACATCAATCAGGGACAGGGCTGGAACTGAGTGAATCACCCCAGCCCCTGTTAAGTACCCAGGTTGTCAGGCCTCACCTCCCCCTTCCAAACAGTGACAGGGAGTAGCGAACTCGTTGTGGAGCCACAGACCTCACTGGCACAAACCTCTGGAGCATCTGCTCCTTGGAGGAAACTGGATCACAACTGTTACCACCGACTGGGTGTGACAGAGGGGCAAGGTTGGGAAGGAGGCATCAACCTTTCCAGATTAGTTTACTTGCTAGGGGGTGCCCACCTGAGATCACAGAGCATCGAAGTGAATTATACAAGAGCTTCCAGCGGATCCCTGCTATCTTGTTGCCAGAGACTTTTTTAACTCTTCCATTTGAGATCGGTGCTGGCTAGGACAATTGATTGGGACCTCTTCAGCTGGGCTAATCACCCGAAGACTTTCCAAAGTGGTACCCTGGGTGTGTGGTAGTGGGAAAGTTTGATTTGGCTTTTTCAATTGTTGCCTGTGGTGGGTGCGGCAACTTAACTCTGGTATTCCTTCACAGCTCAGATTTCAATCCAGAGTAATAGATTCTCTAGGGTTAGACAAAGACCAGCTGAAAATAAGACAGAGCCACTTAACCCCACCACACCAAGAAGGTCCCCAGTTTCACAAGCAGTGGCTCTCTACGAGGCCTTGGCAAAACTCTAGGGGAAAAGGTACAGATGCCAGCCCAAGCTTTTAAGCAAAGAACTGGTCAATCACTACTCCTAGAACTCCCAGCCCAAATTGTCCTTATCTACTCATCTAGCCAAACGGTGTAAAATTAATCATGGGGCGGATCAATGGAAAAACTCTGGAAATCTGAACAACCAGACTAGGTCAACCCCCCAAGGAATAATCTGGAGGACACAAGTGAGGATTCTATGCATAAACAGATGGCTGAAATGTCAGAAATTGAATTCAGAATTTAGATTGCAAACAAGATCAATAAAATAGAGGAAAAACTGGATTTAGAAATTCAGGGTGCATTTCAAAAATTGTCTCAAGAATTCAAGGAATCCAAAGACCAAATGACCAAAGATTTGGACACATTGAGACAAGAAATTGCAGCCCTCAAAGATCTAAGAAACAAAGTAGAATCCCTCAGCAACAGAATGGAGCAAGCAGAAGAAAGGATTTCTGACATGGAAGACAAAGCTATCGAACGCTCCTAAACCGACAAAGACATAGAGAAATGGAAGGCAAAAACAGATCATTCTCTCAGACAGCTCTGGGATAACTTGAAGAAAACCAACATCCGCCTTATAGGGATACCT
>CAUYON010028543.1:0-45052 GCA_963573935.1 Arctocebus calabarensis
TTCATTTTGGTACCAAACTGACGAAAAACACATTACACCTTAAATTTGTGATTCAACATATAAAATCATGGTTGACATCAATAGATTTCAACCAATTAGCAAAACTGAAAGGTTTTAGAATTATTCTGATCATTTATAATCAAAATGAAACAGGATTAATACGGAAGAAGAGAGAATAGTATCATCAGTTTAAAATGAAATCTTGAAAGCAGATTATTTTGGCTCGGCGCCTGTGGCTCAACGGGCTAAGGTGCCAGTCACGTACACCTGATCTGGCAGGTTTGAATCCAGCCCAGGCCTGCCAAACAACAATGGTGGCTGCAATACAAAAAAAAAAAAAAAAAAAATGGCCGGGCGTTGTGGCGGGCGCCTGTAGTTCCAGCTACTTGGGAGGCGGAGGCAGGAGACTTGCTTGAGCCCAGGAATTGGAGGTTGCTGTGAGCTGTGATGCCACAGCACTCTATCCAGGGTGACAGCTTGAGGCTCTATCTCAAAAAACAAACAAACAAAAAAAAAAACCCAAATAAAAATAAACACATCACACAAACACCTGAAAAATCCAAAGTGTTTTTCAAGGGCGCAAAGAAAGACATTTCAGAAGTTCTCCGTGACTGAAATCTCAAACACAGCACACGTCCCTATTTGAAGGTTATTCCCACCGACACATGTATATAGGAAATAAAAGCTCTCCGAAACACTGCTTATTGTTCATTGAGGATCATTCTTGGTGTTCTATTTAGAAAGGGAGTTTTAAAATTTTAAAGCGGGACAACTGGGAAGAGATCAGGCAAAATATTTTTTTATATGATGTAACAAAGCAAGACCTGAGTCAATTAAAATATATTCCCTTATCTTCACACACATGGCACTGCTCCCGTTTTATGAATCGCATACATGCCTGCTTTGTATTACCCTGGGCTGCATGAGCCTATATCATAGGCCCTAGGGCTGGAGGGCAGGAGACTGGCATTTGGCACAAGTTCTGACTCAAAAAACCTTGTGACAAGCCATATGACCATTCCACACCTCCTTTTCCTCGTTGATCAAAATGAAAAACTAGACTGCGCTCTACGTGGCCCTGTATCATTTTAGGATTTTCTGACTTTGACGTTTTCATGAGGCACTAGGCTTTATTCACAACTTAATACTGTACACTTCTACCCAGTGGTTGGTCAGTAATTTTTCATGTGAAGAGCCAAAAACTTCCCACAACCAGGTAACCTCATGGGCCTTCACCCCACAGATAGTGGGTCCTTACCCTTGGTGGATTTAAAATGGCTACAAATTGTGAGGCTCTTTCCATCAAAAGGTGGAGTATAATTCCCCACCCCCTGATTCTGGGCTAGATTTGTGACTTTGTTTGGTTTGCAAAATTGTGAGAGTATGACACTGTAACTTTCAAGCAAGTCAAGCAAAGGTCTTATGGTTTCTGTTGTCATTCTCTTCAGGCTCACATCTCGGCCTTGGGAAAGGCCAGGTGGAGTGGAACGGAGGTGCCTCAGCCACTAGCCCCAGCCAGCGTCAAGACGGATGCATGAGGCCATCCACGATCAACCAGCCTCCGACCAACCTGCTCACTGATCACAAATGAGTGTGGAGAGCCACCTGGAAAACCCCGAGAGAACCAGCAGAGTTCTGCCTACATTGCCAACCTGGAGGATCACGAGCAAATAAATGGTGATGTTATAAGCCATGATTGGAGCTGGTTTGTTGGACAACAACGGAGAGCTGACACATTACCCTAGGTCAGGAACTCCAGGTGAAGGGAATACCCTGGGTACGAAGACACAGTCCCTGTGTAGTTGCTTAGACTCTCATTAGGGAGACAGACCACACCAGGGCAATTTCAAAGTAAATGTCATCAATGCTATATTAGTGGGGTGGGCTCAGGACTTAGAATTTAGAGAAGGGGCATAGAGCTGACAAAGCCTTCTCAGAAAAGGTAATAGCTAAAGGCAATTAATAAGAAGAAATAATTTTTCAGACAATAGGGAGACAGAAGAACAGTCCTCCTCCCAGGGAGGAGAAACTGAATGTGCAAAGGCTGGGCTGGGGTTCCTAGAGGGTGGAGTATTCACTTCAGTTGCTATGTGATGATGAGGACATCCGGATGGGCTGGAGGAGTGGCTGAGGTAAAGCTCACCTGGCCTTAAGAGATTCCCTGCTATTTGACCTTTAAACTGAGGGTGATGAGAACCAAAGAAGGAAACCCTTTCTCACTCACTTCCTCCTTCTCTCCCTCCCTCCCTCATTTCCTACCTTCCTTCCTTCCTTCCTGCTTCCCACTCCCCCTCCTCCCTCCCTCCATTCCTTCCTTCCTTCCTCATGCACAGGAGGAGGTTTTGTGAAGTCTCTAAAGACAGATGCTTCTCTGGTGCTTAGCTCAGCTAAAGGGAAGCTCTCATAGGTCAGGGTCCAAGATCATGGCTAATGCAGGCAAGAAGAAGACACCATTTCTCCAAAGACATTTCTTCTTTTGTTGATTAATGAATACCTGAAGATAGAAAGCATTTAAGATTCATATTTTAATGATGGTATAAAAAGGTTTTTAAAAGCCAAGTGGTAAGATCTATCGTTTACTAGTTGTGTAGCCCTGGGCTTGTGATTAAACTTTTTACTTGGTTTCCTCATCTATAAAATGGGAATGATGATGGTACTGACTTTACAGGTCAATTAGGGCAAACAACGTCAAGTCCCCACACAACCTCTGGCACAGAACAAGCCTTCAATATAAGGCCCCTATATGGGGAAATGTTGGGGAAAGTGGGGTAGCATGAAATAGGCCTGAGTTTGAATTCAGACTCTATCACTTGGTAGTTCTTGCAGCTGTATGCACTTGCTTAGACTTATAAGACAGCTAAAAAAAAAAAAAGCAGTGTTAATATCTATCTTGTAAGGTTGTGATGAGGGTTGAAAGATATCTATACAATAAATGTCATTGCACAGAGCATTACATACAGTATAAACACACACACAGAAGCCATAATATTTCTCAAATGTAAATCAATGCTATTAATGTTAGGCATTCTATATTACTTCAAAATCCTATTCCCTGACTAAAGCTACAGACCAGAAAAATTGGCTTACCAGAAACACACACACACACATATATATATGTATATATAAACCCAACATGTTTAGCATGGTATGGCTAATATCAACATATTATGACAACCTGTCACAAAGAGATGACTGAGGTACAACACCCATATTTTATTTTGTGAATTCATGATAATAAAGCAACCTCATCATTCAGATTCATTATTTGAAATGAAGAAGAATTTGGCATTCCCTGACTTCTGAATTTGGCACTTTGAGGAATTTCCTCTATACATCAAGCCCCCAAATGCACTAGACTAAAAAAGGAAACACACATATATACAAATAAGCTGAAAAGTCACAACACAAGATGGTGATTTCATTGAAAAACAATCCTCCCGAATAAGCAGCATGCCATGTCCTTATATACCTCACATTAAAAAGCTAGTACAAATTCAGATAAAGGAGGCAATTTAGAGTTCTAGGTTTTATCACATATGGGCCAAGTTCTAGAACATGACCCTTCACAAAGGAACACTTTCAAAGTGAAATCTAGCCAGAAGGTTTGATTTAATTATATATGTATATACAAAGATTTCTGTTTTAAAATTCAACATATTCAGGGTTAATTCAAGAAAGCTGTTGTAGCTTATTTATAGAATGAAATGACTTAGGCTCAGAAAAGAAAAAAAAATAGGGGCAAAGAATTTTGAGTCGTACCTCTTTACCTACCACCATCCACAGCATCACAAAGTTTTGTTTTTTCAGTTATTCCATAATTGAAATGTGTGTTAAATGACAAGTTGATACTAGAAGCAGGTATTAAGAAAAAGTCATTTTTTTTTATGACATTTAAATACACACTGAAATGCTTGAGAGTAGAACCAGATCGTATTCCTTTGGATACTGCTTTAATTTAAATCTTGGTGAAATTTAGATTCTCTATTATAGAGCTCCATGCTAATTTTGGTAAGAGTATAATAAAAGTCTATAGCAACCACTCTATTGATTCTTAAGAAGAGGATTTTAGCATGTTTATCTGTTGGGGCAAGAGAAACATTTGAACAAGTTCCTGCAAACTAAGATAGAAAACAATGAAGGAAAACTATAAATAGAAATCTAGTAAGGCAATTCTATCCCAAAGGAAAACTCTGTTTCCCGAATGTTTTCCACACTGACTTTTTTAAAGGTATGTTACCCGCTTGTTCCACATTCAAACAGTGTATGAAACTCAATGTAAGATGTGTATATATGGGAAAAAGCTTTGCACGTCCAAAACCGGCGATTTGCACGGAAGCCTTGTCATTGCACTGCTTTGCTTCCTCCTGGCTGAGGACACCCCTAGGCCACTGTAGGTTGGGAGGTCCCACTGCTCAGCACTCCAGCTCTTCCATGACTTCCATGACGATCGTTCGGGGGCCCGTCAAGATCAGATTGCTCACCGTCCGGTAGTCTACGTGCAGCACATTCAGCCCATTGACAGAGACGACAAACTGACAGACCTAAAGGAAAGATGGAAAGAAACAGCAGCTGTTGCAGCTCTGGTTCTTTTCACAGATCTTTAATAAAACTAGTGTTTAGCCCTAATTGATAACTACCCAACTGCACCCAGTTGACAACTCCAATTCAATAAGAAGGTAGTATAATGGAAAAAAAAAATACATCATATATATATATATATATTTTTTTTTTTTTTTTTTAAGACGAGTCTCACTCTTTCACCTTGGGAAGAGTGCAGTGGCATCATAGCTCATAGCCACCTCAAACTCTAGGGCTTGAGCAAGCCTTTTACCCGGTACTTCCCAGTAGCTGGGATTGCAGGCGTGTACCTTTATGCCTATCTAATTTTTCTATTTTTAGAGGAGACAGGGTTTTACTCTTGCTCAGGTTGGTTTCAAACACCTAAGTTCAGGCAATCCACCTGCCTCAGCCTCTCAAAGTGCTAGGATTACAGCCGTGAGGCACCTTGCAGGGCCAAAAAAAGATTTTGTTTTAGTGTTTTGCAAAATTAGTCTTAAATCCCAGCTTAGAAACTTATTAGCTTAAGCTAGATATTTAAATTTATGAGCTTTATTTCCCACAACTCTGAAATAAGAATGAATAATAATAATACCTTCCAATAAGATTGTTGCAAGAATTAAATGAGGTAAAGCATATAAAGCTTCTACCACAGTGCCCCAAATTTATAAGATACTCAATACATTCTTTTTTTTTTTTTAAGAACACTATTAAAATTTGCTTTAATACTTCTTTGGGGAAGGGAATACCACACTTTTAGTCAATGAAGAGAAACATTTTTACAGTAGTAGCCTTTTATTTTTAATACCTATTAGGCAATGAATTCATAGGGAAAAAATTCCAGTGGCTCAGGGAGGCACCGGTGCCATTGAATGTGACAAAGCTCTGTATGACTATTGTGCCATGAATTCATGGGGAATAGGTTTCATCACCTTATATTACTGTGACATGGGGTGTCTTGGTTATTATGTATGCTATGCTGTATACCTATTTGCCATGAATTCTTATAGCGACAGTGTTGAAGGCTGCCATTTCTCATATGGACTCAAGATAGAGGGAGACTCTAGGGCCCCGTGTTCCCTATACAGTCCTCTTTTACATCTATTGTTGCTGCATGATTAATAATATTGCTTTCTTTCAGTCACCAAAGCATCCCAGTTGAGGTGCTAAATTTCACACTTTTCCCTGTTTCTCATTCTTGTGAAAAAGGCTGCGGTCACCAAAGTTGGTGCTTCTCCTGTGGCAGGAGAGAGAAATGCCATACAATGAAGAGCATCACTCAGTTACAAGCTGCTGCTCTGGGTATGTCACAGTGAGACTGACTGGGAGCCACAGCTACTGCCCCAAATGGAGGCATTTCTTTTGAGGTTAGTGGGGGCACCAAAGGCTGTCACCAATTGACAGATGGCATATCTATCATGTGCTGGAAGAGGTTAACATCAGACATGAGTGATTTGTTTATGCCACTCATACAAAAAAATGGAGAGAGGCACAGGTGTCAGTGAAAAGTACATCCAATTAGTAACAGTCACCAAACTGAATATAAATCTGTATAGTACTGGGAAGATAGTAGGTACTTGGGGTAAGCAAAATTTCTCCCTCAACCTCCAAAGATGTCTATGTCTGAATCCCTGGAACTATGAATATGTTAGTTTACATGGCAGTGGAGAATCATGGTTGCAGATGAAATTAGGTTGCAAACTAGCTGTGGAGAGATTGTCAGATGGGGAGATCATCCTGCATTACCTGGCTGGACCTAAAATATTATAATAAGGACCCTTGAGGGCCCTTCTAAGAAAGAGGCAAGAAGGTCAAAGGTAGCAAAGGAGCTGTGACCACAAAAGGAAGAGGGTGGAGTGACTTGAGAAAGAGGCTGAGAGCCGAGGAAGGCAGGCAGCCTCTAGAAACTAAAAAGGCAAGGCCACAAGAAACATTCTCCCCTCAGAATCTCCAGAAGGAATGTAGACACACTGACACCACAATCTTAGACTTCTGACCTCCAGAACTATAAAATAATAAGTTGGTTACAACAGCTGTAGGAAACTAATGACAGATTCAATAAATATTCAGTGTTGAATGAATTGAATACATGCGTAAGCAAAAAAGCATAGTTAGCATTGAGCCTGAAGGCTTTCTCTCTCCTTAGAAATAATTACCTTTCTTATTAGCCAAAAAAGAAAATAAAATAGGATATAGTGGCTCACCCCTGTGTTCCCAGTGCTTGGAAGGCAGAGGTAGGAGAATTGCTTGAGACTATGAGTTTAAGACCAGCCTGAGCAAGAGTGAGGGACCCATCTCTACAAATTGATTGAGCCCAGGAGTTTGAGGGTGCAGTAAGCTATGATGATGCCACTGCATTCTAGGCTGGATGACTGAGTGAGATCCTGTCACACACACACACAAATTAAACAAATATTTTAAAAAATGAAAAGAAAGAAGAAAAAGACAACAGGCAGGAAGGGAGAGAAGTTGAGGAGAGGAAAAGAAAAGGAGACACACTAGTTGAGGAGGATTAATTTAGTGACATCTGCATCCTATTTGTTTAAGTACAATTAAAGTAATTAATGGGCTGGATATGGTGGTTTGTGCCTATAATCCTGCACTCTGGGAGTCAGAGGCAGAAGGAGATTGATGCCAAGAGATTGAGACCAGCCTGGGCAGCACTGTGAGTCCCCAGTTTGATAAAAAATAGACAAATTAGGCTCGGCGCCTGTGGCTCAACGGGCTGGGGCGCCAGCCACGTACACCTGAGCTGGCGGGTTCGAATCCAGCCCCCGGGCCCGCCAAACAACAATGACAGGTGCAACCCAAAAAAAAAAATGGCCAGGCATTGTGGCGGGCGCCTGTGGTCCCAGCGACTTGGGCGGCAGAGGCAGGAGACTCGCTTGAGCCCAGGAATTGGAGGTTGCTGTGAGCTGTGATGCCACTGCACTCTCTCCAGGGTGACAGCTTGAGGCTCTGTCTCAAAAAAATTAAAAAAAAAGATTTTCCTTGTTTTAGATAAAGATCTTTCCGAAACACCATCTATTCAGAAAATCCAAGGGCTAGAGCTGAAGAGAGTAGGGTTTTAGTGCTATTTTCAACTAAAGTGTAAGCATAAAGGCAGGAATCGGGAGTCGTGAATCATCATCAGTGAGCGCGCGCAGCTCATACTCACGGTGTTTCTTTTGCGGTTGGAATAAAAGATGGTGGCGAATCCCCCCTCTCTTCACAGGTGGATATGGAGGCCTTCCTCACGCTGACTGATGGCGACTTGAAGGAGCTGGGCATTAAGACAGATGGGTCCAGGCAGCAGATTCTGGCAGCAATTTCTGAACTGAACGCAGGCAAGGTATTATTCTCAGTCTTTTTTCTTTTCTTGTTCAGACAGCTGAGAGCCTCACTGGGGGCCTTGGGAGCAGGGGAGGTCTAGCTTTGCCTCTTCTGGCAAATGTGACAGAGCCAACCCCACTTGCACACTGCTCACACCGAGCACTCATCACCTCCCGCTGTGGCTCATTCCCTCTTCATACCTCTCTCTATATAAGGTTGTTTCTCAAAAAAAAAAAAAAAATAATAATAATAATAATAATGTTGTTTCTCTCCAGATTTGGCCAGAAAAATTCATTCCCTCAGGTAATTTCAGCTCACCGGGCCAGGTGTCACCCTCGGGAGCACCGTGGGTGCGGAGTCAGGCTGCCCTGGGTTGGAATCCTGGCTCCTCTGCTTATTTGAAGGGTTACCAGGGCAAAGCATGTTCTTCTCTAAGCCTCCCTGCAGGGTGAGAATGATGGGGTGGTTGCAAGAACTGAAATGCTTAGCAGAGCACCGGACACACAGAGAGCCATCAGTCACCGTTGTTGGTGGCATCCGATGTTATTGTCTAATGTTAAATTTCTGTCTCCTCAGCTTTAAAGCTGAAGATTAACGGTGCCCCTCCCCACACACCCAAAAGTGTGCTCATGCACACACACAAGAACCAAAAAAAAAACCACGAGCAAAAAAGGGCAAATGCTCACTTTGTAAATGTTAGTTTAGTTGCTATTGAGTTATGCAGGCATTTTGCCTTCTGTTTTTTTCCAAATATAGAATGGATTTTTCTGTTTCTCACTCCAGCAACAATATGTATAATACCTGCTTACCTGATGCTTTTTCACACTTTGCCTAACAGCTTCCCACTTGTTGGACAATAGTGTCGTGTCACATCTGGGATTTTATAATTATAAATATTACCATAATGGAATCTCTGCCTTTTGCCTTTTTCCTTCTTTTAGTTGTTCCTTGGGCTGTGTTCCATGAAATGAGATTATGTCAGAGAGCATGGCCATGTTCATGGTTCTGTCTGAATATTGCTGAATGAGGCACAGAAATACTGAGCAGACACAGGTAGCACCAGCAGCAAGTGGACGTTTACACAACACTTTGTCATCTACACATAACATAGCATATGTTTCTACATCAGTCCTCAGGACAGCCCAGGGAGGCTGGTGTCCTTATACTTACCTCGTCGGGTGGCACGAGAGCAGAGTCTAAGGAGACCCCATGCCCAGGTCAGAGGGTGGTGGACGGAGAAGGGGGAGTTTACAGCCAGGTCTTTGGAACCTTTCTGCTATAATAAGCTGTGTGGAGGGGGCTCCTCCCAGCCCTGCCAGGATTAGAGGTGGTTGTTTTTGTTGCTGTCATGCCCTTGTGATGATGATGATGATGATGATTTGAGACAGGGTCTTGCTGTGTCACCCAAGCTGGAGTGCAGCGATGTCATCACAACTCTTTGCACCCTCAAACTCCTGGCCTCAAGTGATCCTCCTGCCCTGTCCTCCCAGGGTGCTGAGATTATAGGCATGTGCCAGCATACCTGGCTCATTCATTATTATTACCTGTCTATAGGCTATGAGTTGATCCTTCAAAATGACTTAGTTAGCCTTGCTGTAGGCATTTGCAAGACTCAGTGTTTTTTCTCAAGTAAAGGCGGGGATTTTACTATTTGTTCTTTCTTCTCTGTGGTTGTTTATAGGGCCTGTAGTCAGATGGATATCTTGCCTGTTTCCTAGGCCTAGACTACCTCACTCTACAGAAGGGGATGCCTAGGCTTAGACATGAGCGGTGACTTCTGACTTCCAGACGAGTACCATTTCCACTCTGCTGTTAGATGTGCAGGGCAGAGAAGGTGGGCGAGGCAGGAGCGAGGGTTACAGAGGTGGGCAGGTCTTGGCTGTTAGAAAGGCAGCATCCAGGAAACAGAAGCCCAGGGTAGTTCACAAAACAATCACTGAAGACTTTGGAACATCAATTTATTCATGAAAAAGGGCTCTTTGCATATCTGCTAAACAAAGAATCGCTCCATGCCCAGTCCTGTGCTCTGAGCATGTCACATATTATAGTCATTCATTTAATCTGTACAAAAGCTGCCGAGGTCAGTCCCAGTTTATATTGATAGATGAGGAAATCAAGGCACAGAGAGGCTAAGGAATTTGCCCAAGGTCACACAGCCAGTAAGTGGTAGAGCCAGGATCGGAACCTGGAGTTTGTGTCCTGACCACAAGCTGTACTGCCTTAGTGCAACTCACCCACAGCACATGTAATGGAGAGGCAGGTAGTGCCATGGAAGCTTCCAGCTTAAAGTGAGACTAGAAAGGAAGGCATGGGAACACATTCCGGAGCAAGTGGCAGGATGGCTGAAATGTAAAGGAAAATGGGGCCACTAGGTAAAGGGGTAGAAGAGCAGTGTAGATCAGGCAGAGGGAAGCATGTGTGTAAAGCATGTTCTCATCTGCAGTGAGAAGATAGCGTCATTCATTTAAAGAACTAAAGGAGTGGATGGAGCACAGAGCAAGAGCCATGGCATTTGGGAGGCTCCAAGGGACAGATGAGGCCCCAGGGTGGTCAGAGTGACCCATGCGAGTAAAGACATGAGTGGTGGTGGGAGCTGTGGCCTAGGAGCTAGAAGACCCTTCCTCCTCCTGTCCCCCAGAGGCCAGGTGTGTGACCCATGGATAGAATGGAGGTGGGGAATGCCCTGTGTCTACCAGGTAAGGAAGGAGAACAAAGAAGGTTCTGGATGCAGGAGGAATGAGAGGACCAGACCAGGAGCTGGTGTCACCAGGTGGCAACTGCTAAGCCAGAAACCTCCTCCTTTGACCCATGCTCTTGGCCCAGGGTCACAAAAAGAAGACAAACTGTGCTGGTTTGCAAATCTTAAAAATCTTAACCAGGTATCTCCAGGATGGTCAAGGTGACATCTTGAGCCCACCCCAAAAGGAGAACTTTTTCTTAAAGTTTACACAGACAAGGACCTTTTTCCAGCTTTCTCTCAGATTCATTGCCCTGCATCCCCTGTTTTTATAGCAGTCCTCATCCTGTACTGAGTGTGTCCTCATCAGGTGAAGCAGAGGGATGGCTGCTCATGCCCTCCTTGGGGGCTCAACTCACCAGCTCCCAACCAAGGGACCCACATGCCCCTGACATGCCAGGCCCAGGCAGCCACTCAGGCCCACACTGTCCTTCCCATAGGCAGCATCCACCCTTCAGTCAGGCAACTGCAGACAGAAGCAGGTATGAGGACAGGAAGCCAGTCTGAACTAGGGCAGATAGTACCAGAGAAAGTCCTCTGGAAGCGAGGACCATGTATCCTAGTATGTCATAGAGAATAGGCATGAATAGGAGAAGTTTGGTATTACAAAAAACAAATTTAACTTCTGCACTGTTTCAAGCTACTGCTGCAACTTTGGGCTGGTGCTTAAAATGAGCAAAGAATTCAGGCCAAAGGTTCCAAGAACCCTTCTGATGCCCGTTAAATGTTCTGGGCCAGAACTGCCTGGCCCTGGCTGCAGGGGATCCTGCCTCTTCAATTGCTGTAGTGTGTGAGTACATACCTTGCTGGGCCCTTTGGGGCTTGAATGCTCAGTACACTGGAATGCCCAGCCAGGGACATGTGCGAGAGGGAGGTCCAGCTTCCCTTGGCCCGTGTCTGTCTTGCTGTGGCCACAGCATGCTGATGGGTTGTAGAATTTGTGTAATGGTTCATGAGCAGCATTTTTTTTTTCAGTTTTTGGCTGGGGCTGGGCCTGAACCTGCCACCTCCGGCATATGGGGTTGGTGCCCTACTCTGTTGAGCCACAGGCGCTGCCCATGAGCAGCATTTTCAAAAACAGGATAAAATAGAAAATTGTCACTGTGCTTTGCCAGGTAGAAATGACAGGACTTATTTCAGTTGTGTATGCTTGCATGAAGCAAAGTTGTGATATAAAATGTATTTCCTACACAATCAGATCTGACTCATTATCACATAATACCAGTAAATATTATCAAGCATACTTTTAGCAAAGACCCTCAGCCTACAAGCCAGGTAAGTTCCAGGGGAACCCACCCCAGTATTTCAGTTGAGAGTCTGTGGCCATCCCTCTGTCTCTCCTGAGGAGGACATGCTCAATATGGGACACAGGCTACAGAAACAGAAAATGGGGGCAGTGAATTTGAGGGAAAACAAGAGAATGTGAATTTCAGGTGAGCATTGGAGAAGGTTCACTAGAAATGATGAGTTAGTTGGTTTTAAACCATTGCTTCTTTCTTGTCCCCTTTTTTGTCCCTATCAAAGCAGTGCATATTCATTTTGCTAAATTTGCACATTAGCAAAATGCTAAAAAGGTGGATTTTTGTTTCTTTCATGTTTAAGAAATCATAATCCTGTCACCCAGAGGCCAGTGTCATTCACTTTAAGGCAGAAAACTCTGCGGTGTGTTGTGCCAGTTTTTTTTTTTTTTTTATAACATGGCTAAGATAAGTTTGGATCTATAATTTTTATCCTGGTTTCTTTAACAAAATTTATGCAGCTACCCATGCCACTAAAGAACTTTTCTCGTATAATAAATCTATATAGATGTGTGAAAATGAATTTTTTTTAAATCTCTAATCATTGGATATGTAGGTATCCAAACTTTATATAAAAAAAAATGCTGCAACAGACAACTTTCTAATTATTTTATCAGAATAAATGTCTAAAAGTGGAATTACTGAGTCAAAGAGTCAGAATCAAGGTGCATGTACATCTGAATTACTTTATAGCGAGGGCCTGTAAACACTCCCACCAGCTGTGGGTGCTTGAATTCTCCCTTCACTGTACCCTTGCCAGGAGTGCATACAGCCAGTATGTCTTACAGTCTTAATTTGACAGGCCAACAAAAATGTGCCTTGTTTTAATTTGCATTCTTTGAAATGTTAGGTGGAGTAAACCTTTTTTTTTCCTACATTTAATGTCCATTTGTTGCTTTGTTTTTCCTTTTGAGAATTATCAAGTAGATCCTTTGAAGCTCAGGGGTTTTTAAAGGGCAATTATTGTTACCATCTTCAATCAGCTGTGGATGCAGGAAAGGATTACCGTTTTAATCATCACTGCTCCCCGCTAAGGCTAGGAGGCAGTGAGTGCAGGGACCCTGTCTTGCCCTGACCTTATTCTTCAGACAGTTAAAGCCAAGGTGGCATTTGGTAATTAAACCACTTGTCACCATTCCTGTTATTTCTTAGCCCTCTGCGGGTTGCACAGTGCTGCCCCATTCTTCTCAATTGAGGCCCTAGTGGGTGACATTATCCCCATTTTACAGACATGGAATGGGGACATGCCAGGAAGGCCACCAATAATTAGTGTTGGAGGAAAGACATCCCATGCCCTATCCTTTTACTCTGTAGCCTTGAGATTGGCGTTGATGGAATGCTAAGGCCATGTTTCCATCTTATTTGCCTGGAAAAAGGGAAATTTTTGAAATTTTGAAAGGAGAATCGTACTGTTCCCTCAGGGGTTAGGAGGCCTTGTCAGTACAGGAGATGTCTGCTTGGCGGGTATGGACAGAAACTATCCCCTCACGTGCAACGAAATGACAGGAAAGAAAATTTGAAGTCTGGGCTTATTCAGTGGACACCCCCTCCCCTACCATTGCACTCTTAGCAGAGAATCTGCCAGTCGTTGTACATTTTTAATTCACTTTACATTTTGACTGCATCTACTTGTTAATTTAAAAAATATATTTTTAATCTACCCTGCTGCCCTCTGAGGATCAAACCTGCCCACCTCTTACACAGGGTCTAAAGTCAGCTGCAATCGTGGGAGGTGGGAGTTTTGTAGGGATGGGGTGAGAAGGGAATCTCTGTGAATAGGAATCTGACACCTTTTGGCCAAGGAGGAGTGAAGACAGTTCATCCTTTCTCCCTGTAGCAGGAAGAAATGTGGCTTCTGTTGGATTCTCTGGAAATCCGACAGCTGGAAAGACACAGAGCAGGGCAGGGGAGGAAACCTTCCTTCCAGGCCACAGGCTGGGACCGTGCAGTACTGCTGGCGGGGCTCTGCTTCCTGGCCTCATACAGGGGATCAGACTTCTGTGTCCCAAGGGCCTCTCTAGCACTGACAGGCCACGATGGCGGGTGCTGGGGGGAGATTCTGACTCAGTGTGTTTTTATTAAGCTCAGTACTCTTTCAATTAGGTAATTTATTTTCCCCAAGACGCTATGGGTTTTTCGAGTATGAGTTGAGCATTAACAGCACTGTGTCAATTGAATTAATGGTTAAAAGATTTAACAAGACTTTCTGTGTCTGTTTTCAATTTCCTCCACAGGGACGCGAGAGACAAATTTTACAGGAAACCATTCACAACTTCCACTCTTCATTTGAGAGCAGTGCCAGCAACACCAGGGCCCCCGGCAGCAGCCCCTGTACGTGACCTTGTCCTATGGCTACAGTGTGAGCTTTCTGAACCCCACCTACACCTTCACATGTCCACGGCCCAGCCCCTGCTCCCAGAAATACTCCTGACTCTGTCCTACTGCTGTGCCTCAGTTGTTTCCCCCTCCACCTGGAGCACCCCTTGTCCTGTCCCTGCTGCACTGGTTGGCAGTGCCTGTCGCTGTGACAGGTTCCATCTCACAGAGGCCGACTGTCACGTAGCAGTCCAGCAGGAGTGCTTCTGGTTGGCAGGTGGTTGCTTTCATATCATGACTTGAGGACCCAGCTTCTTTTCTCTTTGTGCTTCGGAAGCCCTTGAGTCTTTGCTCCTGGCTAGCAACAAAGGAAAGGGATGGGAGAGAAGGCCCAGTTACTTCTTCACTGCCTTGTCCTTAACTGGCACACACTCTTGTTCACGCTCTATTGGCCACCAGTAGTCACACAGCCCCACCTGGATGCAAAGGAGCCTGGGAATTGTAGTCTCTATCCAGCAAGGGGCTTCCCAGCAACAACTTTGAACTTAGATGGAGAATGCAAGGGGTGTGGAGATTACTCCTCCTTGCCACAGCTTCCCTTAAAACTTCCAGCTTGTCCCTCCTGGTCCAAGTCACCTACCTATCAGATGAAGCCTTTCTTGACTCCTTTCTAGCCACTAGTGTCCCTTACTGCTTTCAGTGTGACTCTGCTCTCACACTCCATTGTACCTGCTCATATATCATATGGCAGGTGTTCAGGCTATGTATGTTGAGTGCATTTTTCTTTATTGTAACAACAGCCTTTTATGTAGGAAAAATAGAGGTGGCCTGCTGAGGAGATCCTTTCTTCTTTCTGGCTTTTGGCTTCCTCATCTGCAGAATAGAGGGTGGAGCAACATGATGCTCCGATACTCCAGCCACGCTGCTCGCCCTGTGCCACAGTGGGGCTGTCTGCACTGCAAGGGGGCGCAGAAGATTAGTGCATCACATTGAGAAAGGACTGTGGTGCTCCAATGTTCCAGGCAAAGGCGTGTAGAATTTGGAATTTTTTTTCTAGATCATGTTAATGCTATGTTCCTCGAAAGTGAATAGGCCCTTGTAGTTTCTGACCATGTCATATTATACTAGTGGGGCTCTGACTTTAAAAAGCCATTTGCTTTCTGCAGTGTTTTTTAGTGAGTGATTCATTGGCCAGTACTCCGTGCAGCCCTGTTATATGCTGGGTGGCTGCATGTATAGGAACAACCAGAGCTGCTGTCCACCCTGGAGCATCTGGACAGGCAAGGGAAGACCTGTAAACAGTCCCAACTCGGAGAAGCAGCATAGTAGAATAGAAAGAGCTTGCACTCCGGACTCAGGTTCCAGATTCAGATCCAGCCCTCAGTCTCTTAATTGAGCTTGGAGCCAACCCAGTGTGCATAAAGGGCTTGGTCTGCAGGAAGTACCCAGTAGGTGGTACTTCACAGAATTTCAGTTTTTACTGTGAGCTGTACTGATATCTGTGGAGGTGCTCTCTCTCATCTGTCCCTCCCCAGCCATGAAAGCCCACCCCTGTGTAGCTTTTAGAGCTTCACCATACTTCTCAGGCCCCTCTGCCTCAGAGCCTAGTAGGTGCTGTTCCTTCATCCTTTCCTCCCTCTGTCCGCAGAAGCCAACTTTGCACATGACTGAAGATAAAGCCTTTCATTTGGGCCCTTACTAACAGACATCTCTGTAAAGGTTCCTCAGGTCCCAACCTTAAAGGAGGCATGCTCCTTGATCACCGTATGTGTGTACTGGCAGCTTTACCTCACTGTCTTTTACCCTGTCTGCCCCCCGGCCCCTCCTGCACATAGAGGAAGCAGGTGCTTTGGCAGAAGCCACTCCCCAGTTTCACAGCTCTAAAGGGGCAGGTCTAAGGTTAGAGCCAGGCCTGCTGGCAGTTCAAACTTTTCCACCAACTCCTAAAGATTCCTGAGCCAGAAATCTTTAGCTGTTCTAATTTACTGATATCTCCAGGGGCTAGCAATAAGCCTAGAAATGTCTACCCCTAAAATACACAGCTCCCATTGTTACATGCTTTGCAGTTTTGTGCCTGCTTTTTGCTGAGGTCCTGTGCTTCAGTGTCTGATGTATCAGTGCAACTTCCAATAGGTAGGTTTGACTGAGCACCTACCATACACAGGAGCTGTGCCAAAGTCCCTTTCCACAAACATAAATGTCCACGATCTCATCGGATGAGCCTGGACAAAACAGGGCTTCTTATTCCCATTTTGCAGACAGGAGAACTAAACCAAGGCTTCAGATGATGCCTCTCCTGTCTTTTCCACTGGACTCATGTCCAGGGTTTTTTCTCCCAGGCAGTTTCTGTGGGGTTGGTGAGAGGTCCCTGGTACCCTTCATCACTCCCTCCTAGGGATCGTTCTTACCCCGTGTGTGTCCGTACCCAGCTCCATGAGTACAGTTTGGCCAGACTGTCTTCTTCCATAAGAAGTGCCTCCCTTGCTCAGTGACATTCACCAGCAATTCCCAAAGTGTGCTCCCTGGAACACTAGTTCCACAGGATGTTACTAAGTTTTCTGTAAAGAAAATTAAGGGGGTGTGTATGTGAAAGTGGAGTGAGCTTCCATGATCAAGTGGGTTTGGCAGACACTGGGTTAAGGCTGAGCTGCACAGTCATCTTTGCTGCGGACAACTCATAATCTTCAGTGCACTGGTGTGTGTCAGGCTTCTGCACCAGGCCTGAGCTGTAGCATTTCCTACACCCGTCTGATCACAGGATGCTTATACAAGATGGATCTCTTGGACCTCATTGGGGAAACCCCCCTTAAACATGCAGTTGGCTCAGGGTCACTGGTGTCTCTCTCCCACCCCTTATAGCAGGGTTGCTCATAAGGTTCTGTATCCTGGGGCTGCCCAAGGCAGGGCTCCCACCTCCTCTCTGTGTCCCAGACCATTACATGGAGGCCAGCTGGTTTTGCAAGGAGAAAACCTGTTTACCTGTTCATTCTTTGGTTCACTGAACATTTACTGAGCACCTAGTCTATGCCAGCCCCATGCTTGCGATCTAAATCCAAGATGAAAAAGGCTCATTTCTGCCCTTAGGGCAACCTTGGTTCTGTAGAGGAGACAAGCACGTAGTACAGTGGTGTGATGACACAGGTGTATGCTCGGTGTGTGGGCAGGGAAAGCCACCAGTGATGGCTCCAGGTCAGCCCAAGCAGGGCTCCAAGGAGAGAACTGGAGCTGGGACTTAGACTGGAGCAGGTCTGGAACGACTGCAGGTGAGGAAGAGAAGGCCCCCCCGGCTGGGGAGCACGTGTACAAAGGCAGCATGTGACATTTGTGGGTGATACATCATCTGGGGAGGAGGGATAAGTCCGATACCTGTTTTTCTGATTTTTGGTCCTTTGGAATGTATTGAAACAATTTGTTATCCTGGAAAGAGCACTGGATCTAAAGTCAGACTTAGCACTGGGTTTTGGCTCAGCCACTTCTCACTGAGTAATGTTGGGTATGTTTCTTCATCTCCATGAGGCTCAGTTTCCCTTTTGGTTACAAGGGTGTAGCAGTTTTCAAGGGGCTAAGAATCAGATGAAGGTGAGAAAGGCATTTCACACTGTGGAGCTGTACGCGTGTGAGAAGTCTCAGAGATAGTTGCACGTTTTTAAATATCTCTCTTCCTCTCCCTTTCCTCTCTTCCCTCTCCCTTCTCCCACACCCTAATGAAGCTATGGCAGGGTGGGTGACGCTGGAAGAAGCCACCTCCAGCAAGAGGTAGCGGCAGCTGAGATGGCTCTGCTGGCCAGAGCCAGAGTCGAGGAAGCGAGCGTCGACTTTTGGATCCTGCCCTCCCTCAGTGTGTGACTCTGGTCTTCCCAGCAAGGTAGACAGAACAGGAGGAGACAGCCTGGCCAAACTGTAGGCGCTGATGCAGTGGGCAGAGAGGGGCTGGGAGGCCTCCTTCTCATTTGCTCTTGCTGTGGAGCCATCTGAAGACCGTTGTGACATATGGCCGATGACTGTGGACATCCATACTGACCTGCACTTCCAAGTTAGTGCCTCCAGAAGGGCCAGGACCCTTCCCAAGAAGATTCTGAAGTCCAGAATAAAGGTGCCATCCCGTGTCTGTCCTTGTCCATCCCTATCAAGTTAATCATGCCTTGTTAACCAGTACAGTAGGTCCTATGCAACATGTAAAGATACCTGATGTTGTCCCTAATAAAGTTGATCCCAAATTCTGCAGGACTGGCCTGCAAGAGGGTATCCCCTTGGGTGAGCTGGGTGGTGAGTCATCTCCCTTGGGAGTTTCTCATTGGTGAAATACTTCCTGAGGGCTTTCTAGGCTCCCCGCTGTCCTCGGGGCTCTGTGCCTCTACATACAGCACAAGGGTGAACCTAGACCCTGCCGTAGTATCAGCCCCTCAGCTGAGGAGCCAATCTCAGAACAAGGTTCACCAGAACTTGGATTTACTGACGGGAAACGAGCAGGAAGGATCACAAATGCAATAGAGCATGAAGCCAGCCCAGTTCCCAGTCTCAGCTCCCCTACCCCTGGGCTCTCCCACCATAGCAGACTACATCTCCCATCTCACTGGACCCTTCAAGGGTCCTGGGCCCTGTTGGAGCCTCCTGTCCAGGGCTGGTAGCTGATATGGCCTTCCTTGTCAGGGAGACCTTGTTCCACCCTCTCGGTGGCTGTGCTGGGATTTGGCAACACCCTAAATCAGTGATGTTCAACCAGTGTGCCATGAGAGGATCTTAGATGTGCCATGACAATTTGTAAAGATCATTAATTAAATTATTTTCAAAAAACGGTCAAAGCCCCGTAAATACATTCTTTTTTTAATTCTTTTTTTTTTTTGACCAACATAATTCAAGAGTGCCATGGAAGTTTTACTAGAAGTTCAAGTATGCCATGAGATAAAAAGTTGAAAAACACCAGGGCCACAATAGATATTTGTTGGTACGAGACCAGGATGCTTTCAGCTTTAGAAAGTGGGTTTCCATCCTCAACATCAAGCGGTATTTTTATTGTTGTTTTCAGGCAGGGACTTGATTCTTTGGAAGACATTTGTCAAACTGCAATACTAAATAATGTGAATTTGTCTTCCACTTTGTGCTCATCAAAGGCGTAAAATACTGTTCTGATTTCCTTCAGTGATAACTGTTGTGGAGCAAGCCCCTGGGGTGTGCTAGAAGCTTCTAGAAGTTGACCTGCCTCATCTTCACAATAACCCTGGGAGGCAGCCCGAATATTTCCTTTCTTTCCATTTGGTGACTGTGGTACACATATATTAACTAGCTTCACTGAGGTCACGTGGCTAACAAAGGCCAGTTCAGTTTGAATGCAGGTCTCACCTGGAGCCCAGGTCTCATCAGGACGTCTTGCTGCCTGTCAGATACAAAGGGAGCTACTGTGAATTGGAACAGCCATGCCAGCAACAGCACAAATAAATGAAACGTTGCTTAGTCTCTGCTACTTGTTTGTAATGGGGAGGGGGCGCTGCTGAAATACTATAAATAGGATAGTGGCTCTCTTTGTTTATTTTAAAAATTCTGCCAGTGTATACCAGCAGTCCCACTGCCTCACTCTGATATGCTCAGTTTTGGGAGCCTTGGGGAAGCAGGAGGAAGAGTGAGGCCCTGGGACATCAGAGGACAGGCAAGGCTGCTGGGGAGACCAGAACAGGGGGCAGCACTCCACGAAGAAGACTGACCGTTCCAGGGATCTGAGCCCTTGGGAGGAGGGAGGCAGGGAGCCCTATGCCAGGGACCTAGAGAGGGATGCAGACTTGGGCAGGAGGTTGGACCTGGGGAGTGATTCCCAGGTACCAGTAGGAGGTGGAGGTGATACAAAAAAACAAGTACAAGGCTACAAATTTGCTGCCTGAGGCTGAGGGTGTTCATTCTGTCCAGGTGGCTTTGATTCTGGCAAGTCCCTCCTACTTTGGGAGGGGTGGTTGTGGCGATGGCAGTTTGAGTTTAGTGGTGTGTGAAATCCAGAAGTCAGAGCAGCATCGTACTAGGGCACTTTTGAGGTCCCTTTCAGCCCTGCAGTTTTATGAAACGCTATAAAAAGAAGGGAGAGTGGTTCCTCAGGAAGTTAAACATGCAATAATCATAACAAGCCAGCAAGTCCACTCATAGGTAGAACAACCAGAAAACTGAAAATAGATATTCACACTGAAACGTACACACAAATATTCATGGTGTTCTGCATAATAGCCAAGAGGTGGGAATAACCCAAATACCTGCCGGCTGATGGATGGATACACAATTATGTAGCATACTGTGGAATATTATTCAGCCATGGGAAGGAAGTACTGATTCATGCTACAACCTGGTAAATCTTGAGAACATGAGGCTAATGAAACATGATTCCACTTACATTACTGTAATAAAAAGTGAGGGACTTATGACCTGGCTGATCTGCACCCCTTCCACCTTGTCCTTCGGTGTGAGAGACATGTGGTGGTTCTGGGGTGTTCTCCTGTCTCTACATATACGCATGTGCCTCTTGGTCAGGGGGATCTAGACACACCCAGGATTTCAAGTCAGTGTTCCCAGGGGCCAGCAAAGAAAATGCTTCACAGTTCCAGCAGCAGATGGGGCAGTGCTGGGCTGGGCCCGACCCTGAGGAGGGGCAAGTTCCTTAGCAAAGTACAGACTTCCCCACCAAATCACCTCTTGTACTCCAGGCTCTGTACCCTCTTGTCACCTGTCTGGTTCTCATTTCCTCCCAGTGTGGCTCAGGAGGTTCTTGGCTTCTCCAGGAATAATCATTACTACTTTGAACACAAAACCTTCCCTTGGAGTCCACAGATGAGTGTTTCCAAAGGCACCCAAGCATTGGTATGGACACCCACTTGGGACCAGTTCAAATGCCAACCCCCCCAGGAGGCTCTGCCCACTGCCCTGCCTCAGCACTGCCCACGGCCCCTCCACCCCACAGGTGTCCATCCCAAGACCAATCCCCAAGCACAGTTGCGCCTGGTCTCAGAATGCACTTCTTGGAGGAGCTGACTTGTGACGGGGCATCCTAAATGGTCAGGCTGTGCATCACGGAAGGGAGCCTCAGCCACCAAGAGGGCGCTAGACAGCTGTACGGCTGTGACAGCAAAGTCACAGCAGCTTCTCTATGATGTCTTTGTGAGTGAGGTGGCCACAGGCAGAGCTGTCTTGCCAAATCCTCACAAAGGGAAGTGGTTAAGAGCTGGCGTCAGATCGATCTTCCAAAGGAATTTCCATCGGCCACCTGGAGCCTTGGGTGTGCCTTGGGTCGACAGCCTTCCCCAGGCAGGCAGGTGGCTGATGGCACACCGTGACCGGCACTGCGGGAGCACAGGTCCCAGCATTCCCAGAGCTTATAACCCCCTGGAGCAATACCAGTCTGAGGACTGGTGTGAGGACAAACAGTCCAAGGGCCCAGCACAGTGCCTGAACAGGGAGGCGCTCCTTAGCATCTGAAGCTTTTAATGATTCGTTTCCTCTCTCTATTCCTTGCAGGTCAGGATACATGAATTTGCCACCAGTCACAGAGCTGGGTTATGGACCCGTGATGAAGGCCAGGGAGGCAATGGCCAGATTTATGGAGAGAATGGATGGAAAAATGTGTTAATTGGATAGCAATTAATATACATAATTCAATTTATGAGCCACAATCGTGTAAGGAAGAATGCAGAGTGAAGAAAATTGGGAGAGAAAGCACAGCTGCAGACTGTTCCAGAGCTGTGCAATGGGTTGACGTCAGTCCCCTTCCTGTCATGCAGGTCACTTCATATTCGGGTGGTCACCTTGACTTTTTAATTTTAAAAAGTTCACTTTTATTTTTAAAGAATCATACAAGTCATTATCAACAAGTGCATTTTGTAAGATATAACACATTGATGTTTTTACATCCTCTGTTGAGAACCCCCAGATCAAGTATAGCTTTCACCAGAACCCCATGGGGTTCCAGGAGGTGCTGAGCCCAGGGCGGGGGAGGGGGGACGCTGAGGAGCCCTTCTGTCAGAATTTCACACTTGGGGAAAAACTCCAAATGGGGCCAGACTCCTCACACCTGTAATCCTAGCATGGCATTGTACTCAGGATGAGACTCTTTGTCTCAAATTTAAAAAGAGAAAAAAAAAGACTGGGTGCATTGGCTCACACCTGTAATCCTAGCATTCTGAGAGGCCAAGGCAGATGGATTGCTTGAGCTCAGAAGTTCAAGACCAGCCTGATCAAGAATGGAAACCTATCTCTACCAAAAAATTAAACTAGCTAGGCCTTGTGGTGTGGGCCTCTAGTCTTCGGTACTCAGGAGGCTGAAACAAGAGACTTGATTCCAAGAGTTTGAGGTTGCTATGAGCTGTGATGGCACAACACTCTACTGAGGGCACAACACTCTATTGAGCATGACAAAGTGAGACTCGGTCTCAAAAAAGAAAGAAAAAACTCCAAATGGGCTTATACTTAAACTCCCCACAGGCTTTCCAGGCTCCTTTTTCTACTGATGTGGCATGGCTCTCTGTGTGATTAATCATTCATAACACTTGCATGGTGCTTGTCTAGCCACAGCCTTCCCTCTCAAAGTGTGGTCTGTAGGCTGTGCACAGTGGCTCATGCTTGTAATCCCAGATCTTTGAGAGGCTGAGGCAGGAGAATCACTGAATCAAGGAATTTACTACCAGCCTGGGCAACTAAGCCAGACCCGCCATCCCCTACCCCCATCTCCTTCACCCCAACATCAATACAAAAAAAATTAGCCAAGTATGATGGTGAGCAACTGTAGTCTCAAGTTTCTTGGGAAACTGAGGCAGGAGGATCGCTTGAGCCCAGGAGTTGAATGATGCAGTGAGCTATGATTGAATCACTGCACTCCAGCCTAGTTGAGATGGTGAGACCCTGCCTCTAAACAAAAACAAACTGTGGCCCATGGATACTTACAAGAAACACAGTCCCTGCATGGTCCCCAGGGGATGCATCTATACACCGCAGCATGGAAAGTGGTGGCGCCTTTATCTTACCATCACAGCACGCATGTGAGCATTCTGATGCTGGCTCCTCTTACACAGAGGGCAAATGGGATATAGGCTCTGCAAGCAATGTCCCATGGATAGTCAGGGTAGAACTAAGACTCACCTAGCCTTCTCCTTGAACTCCAGTAAGTGATGATTGTAGTTGCACATGCATACTTAATCCTCTCATCCATCCAGAGGTACCATTATTACCACTCATTTTACAGACAAGCCAAGTAAGCGACAGAGAAGTTAAGTAACTGTCCTAAAGATGACATACTTTGATCTAGACCCACCTCATTTATGGAATTAACCATTTAGTATTTATAAGCAAAGTAGGTCTGCAGGGCAGCTATTCATATTCATATTTATCCTGGCATGGTGAACCCCTGATCACGTCCAGCATCATAAAAGTGAAGTTAAAGAGTCCTACTGCCACCAGTGAGGGCTAAAAAGGCAGATCACCTCATCTCTGAGGCCTCACCTTTCCCATCTATAAAATCTGTCAAGGCTGTGGTGAGCAGTAAATGAGGTAACAGATGCTGGAGTGTGCTATAAACTGTAAAGTGCGATGCACAAGCTAGTTAGTGGCTTTATTCTCCAGAGACCCTGGCCTGATAGTGGAAGAAGAAGAAGCTTGGAGAGCGGGGAAGTTGCAGTAGTTGGAACTTCAAGGTTGCCATGGGAACCAAAGCTCTGAGGCTGATCAAAGCAGGAAATACCATCTGGTTTCAAACACCAAAAAGCTTCAACTCACACTGGACTTATTTCTGTAAACAGCAGAATTAACATCATCCTTGAGCAGCTACCTCAACCCAGAGTACTCTAGAAATTATTTGTCTTTCCCCTGATTGCCATGGTCAGATTTGGACAGAGCACCTCAGGAACTCCTTATTTATCAGCTGTCACTCTCCAAAGAAATGTGGACAAGTCACTTCCATAAATCTGAGCTTAATGGAAGCTCCTCCACCCCTCCCCCTTCCCAGGCTTTGCAAGCATGGAGGAAAGGCTGGGGAGGTGGTGTCCAGGGACAGCAGTGAGGAAAGCCAGGGTTGCTGTCAGTGCTTCAGCTGGGAGGCACTGGGAGAGCATCCCTTCTCCTTTCCCCCAAGTTCTGGGTGACTAAATAGGAACAGAGTGGGATGGTGCCTGCCCAAGGTCACACAAGACATCAGTGACAAAACTGTAAGTTTTATGTAGTCTCTCAATTCTGAAGTCACATCTTCCTTTGATATTTGCAGTGGCCCTCCCTGGAAAACATTAGATTTGGGATTTCTCTGGTTCCTCATGGGCTCTTCGAGACGAGACACAGAACGTGTCTTGAGTCCCACATCTCCCAGGGATGTCACATGGGAAGTCATCATTTCTTTGTTGTTTTCTTGGGAGAAACAACATTTATATAAACCTTATGAACTGAAGTAAATCAGGATGAAATTTTTAAAAATAAAAGGGCTATGCATTTAAGTTTTCAAATTCTAGAGGACTATCCTGGTTTCACTGCATCCCCAGACGTCTCATGGGGTGATGACTGTTTATCACATGGCTATGAGGAATCATTTAAGCAGAGACCTTTGCTGGGAACGTAGGCCCGGAGTGGCAGCTGTTGTGCTGTGTGGTTTACTTGCCCTCTCTAAGTGTGTTTTTCCAGGTGCACCAGTTCTAACATCCTGAGACTTGATAACCACTTTTTCTTTTCTTTTCTTTTTTTTTGAGACAGAATCTCAGTTTGTCACCCTGGGTAGAGTGTCGTGTCATAGCTCACCACAACCTCAAACTGTTGGGCTCAAATGATTCTCTTGCCTCAGCCTCCCAAGTAGCTGGGACTGGCTCAGTGAGCCAATGAGTAGGACGCTGGCTCCATATACCAAGGGTGGCAGGATTGAACCCAGCCCCGGCCAAACTGCAAAAACATAGCTGGGTGTTGTGGAGGGCACCTATAGTCCCAGCCACTTGGAAGCTGAGGCAAGAGAATTGCCTAAGCCCAAGAACTGGAGGTTGCTGTGAGCTGTGACACCATGGCCCTCTACCGAGGGCAATAAAGTGAGACTCTGTCTCTAAGAAAAACAGAAAACACCAAGTAGCTGGGACTAGAGGTGCCTGCCACAATGCCCAGCTATTTTTAGAAACAGGGTCTCACTGTGGCTCAGGTTGGTCTAGAACCTATAAGCTCGGGTGATCCACCTGCCTTGGGCCTCTCAGAGTGCTAGAATTACAAGTGTGAGCCACTGTGCCTGGCCCTTGATAACCATTTTTTTAAGAAAGGAAAGGAGATCCACTGCTCTCGGGATCACCTGATGCCTTGTTCATCAGGTGACATGAGCCTAAATTGGGAAGCATCAGCCCCGGACCCTTCAACTCCCTGCTGACTGGGACCTGGGCATTTTCTGTGAATGGGGCTTGGAGGAAAATAGTCTCTATCCAGTCTCAAGGGGAAGGGGGCATCTGAGAGCACTACCGCAAGTTATGGCCCAGAGCCCTTAGCCTAAGCTGGCAGGCAACCCCTAAGGATAGCCCCAGAGCACTTGTCCACAGCTGTGTTTATTCTTTTTTTTGAGACAGAGCCTCAAGCTGTGACCCTGGAAAGAGTGCTGTGATATCACAGCTCATAGCAACCTCCTCCAATTCCTGGGCTCAAGCGAGTCTCCTGCCTCCACCTCCTAAGTAGCTGGGACTATAGGCGCCCGCCACAATGCCCGGCCATTTTTTGGTTGCAGCCATCATTGTTGTTTGGCGGGCCCCGGGCTGGATTCGAACCTGCCAGCTCAGGTGTACGTGGCTGGCGCCTTAGCCGCTTGAGCCACAGGCGCTGAGCCCACAGTTGTGTTTATTCTAAGCCACCCAGTGACACCTTCTGACACCCAGGCTTTGTCCTCCAGCATCTCTGTGTTCTGTCCACCCACGGGGGTACAGATGGCTTCAAGTCCTGGGAGTGGAAGCAGGGGCTGTGGGACAATCTCCCACCCTGCAGAGCCCCTTCCCACATGTCACTGGGGCTTGCCTGGATTCTGTGGTGTTCACAGGAAGCTGTGCCTCTGGGGCTCTCACTCGCCTTCTACCCCTCGGGATAGGGAAGGTCCTCCCATCCCTTTTCTACTTGCTTGGCGCTATGGGAACCACCTCAGAGCTGTCTCCCGGGACTTTCCAGGCTCCGTAGCTGGGTTTGGGGATCCCTGGGATTTCTGAGCTGCCTAAGCTGTGGGGGCGGGAAGATATGGAAAGCGCGGTGTGCAATTTGTTTCTAACCTGGTTCCCAGGGGAGGAAAATGGGGTGTTTCAGTTTTGAAGAACTCAAGAAATACCAAATAGAGCTGAGATTCCCCCAGTTAAAGAGCTCTATGTTTCCAGCACAACTAAGGGCAGGGAAACAGCACCCCTAGCTGTGTGAGCCTGGGCAAGTGGCTTCGTCTCTCTACACCTCTGAATCACTCAGTTTTCCCACTTGTAAAATGGGGGTAAGAAATTCCTCATTCTATAGTGTTTCTGAAGATTAAATGAGAAAAAGTATCCCCGGTGCCTAGCACACAGTAGGTGCTGAGACGATGTGTAACAGTTGCAAAGCACCTCTATTTCTTCTCTCCAGGTGAAGCTTCTTAGGGAAAGTGCAGGTGGTAAATACCATTTTCCAAGCTGGGGTGAAACTGCAGCTGAGATGGTCAGGGTGCGTTGTAGAAGATCACAGCTCAGCCCATATCAGACTGAGTCCACGGCTCTGTCTCTCTGCAACTGTGAAATGTATCACTTTCTGAACCCTTTAAAAAAAGGAAGGGAATGAAAATTAACTTGAGGTGTGTATGTACCCTTCAGGTATGTGAGAGGCGAGAAATGCTAACTTTCGACTTTTTATTTACTTTCTTTTCTTGCAGTTCCCTGAGCGAGACTTGGTTTGGGAGCCAGTTTTGTTACCTGAATCTTTCCTTCATATTCCACTTTGCTATTTCCAACTGTGGTGGTGTTTGTGATGACAATGTCTGGTATGTTCCCTGGGAAGTTAACACCCCAGAAAACACTAGTCTTTCTTAGTGATGATACACAGCCTGGTAAGCAGAGGCAGAGAACATCTCCCTGAAACAATGGCTTGAAATTGAGCCACATAGAAAATCTGGAGAAATGACAACATTCTTCCTGCCTCTGCAGTTAGAGGCTGGTGGACCTGCAATCCAGGTGACTAAGCAGACATGACTGGGCCAAGGTCAAAGAGCTGGTAAGTGGGGATAGACTTCTTAACAAGATACAAAAGCACAAAGTCTTTAAGGCAATGAATAATAGATTGGACTACATGGAAGTTAAAGATTTCTTTTTAAACAAAAGACATAAAATGGACAGATAGGGAGGAGATATTTGCAGTGTCTAAACCTGATGAGGGATTAACAAGGAATTAATAGCTAGATTATATGAGAAGTATTTTCAAACCAAGAAAAGGAAGTCCGTGGAAGCAGAACCTTGAATGCCTGACCAGTATATGAAGAGAGGTTCAACCTCACCAGTAACTGAGAGAAATGCAGATTATAAGGAGACTCCATTTTTTGCCCATCAACTTCATTAGAAAGTGGACGATGCCAAGTTTTGGAAAGGATGAGGGTCCTTTTTCCTGGCACAACTGACTGAGGAGCCAGCCCCAGGTCTGTGTGCCCTGAGATAGGTTTCTCCTCCTGCTGTCCAGTCACCATGGTGATCTGGGCCCTGCAGGTGGCATTTCCCCGGCCCCTTGTTAGCCGACTCCTTCTGAGAGGTCCTGACAAGGCTCTACACTTTCACCTCGAGACAGACACCACCAGCCGATGGGTCTCGCTGGGCACAGAGCTGTGCCTGTGTAGGGAGAGCACTGACTTGTGCGTCTGGCACTTCCTGTCCCACCATCTTGCTGAGGACTGTCAGAGGAAGGGAGGAGCCAGCGTGTCCTCTCCCTTGGCTTTACGTGGCATCTCCAAGCTACGCCTGCCTCTCCTGCAAAGGCCAGCTCTGTTTGAGAGGCTCAGCTGTGATTCCAGCTTTCCCAGCCGACCCGTCTCCTCTCCATCTCTCTGGCCAGGGGAAGGTGGCAGTTGCCTGCCGTGACTAGTCTCTGGGCCGCCTCCCCACCTCCAGGTAGCTGGTTCTCTTCCATTCCCCACGCAGCTCATCCCCTGCGTCCCAGGTCCCTCTCTGCTGAATACTCAAGTGGTTTCTGTTTTCTGGTTGGACTGATTAACATACCTGCAATCCAGCAGTCCCAGTCCTGCCTGCATGCACTGCAGGGAAACTCTCCTGTCCGTCCCTAGGGAAAGATGCACAAGGACATTGACAGCATTGCTTGTGAAAACGGAGAGTGGGAGGTAACATAGGAACCCAGCGCTAGAGCAATGAATGTTTTATAAAGGCTGATAAATATGCGACATGTAGCAGGCATATTGGAGCCATGACCATGTTGAAGGTGGAGAGAGAAATGGGAATTGGAGAGAGAAGCCTTGTGTAAAATGGGTGAGGAATGGCTCTCTCTGAAGGAGGAGGGTAACTCAGCCTCTGCAAATGAGGCTTAACAGATATCACTGTGCCCTCAAAGGATGAGTGGGAAAGAGCAGAGGGAATAACACAAGAAAAGGAACAAAGTCTAGAGACAGTTTATCCAGGAATAGCAAGTAGTGGGGTGTGGCTGAGCCCTGGGGTCTTGGCAACGTGGGTTGGGGAAGGCCCTGAGGCTTTGAGCCTTATCCAAGATGCCAGACTCTGCCTACACAATCACTGAGGGGCAGCTGCTCTCAAAGTGTCTGAAAGATCTGTTAAACCTCTCAAGGAGAGATGGGGAAACTGAGGTCCAGAGCAGGGCAAGGGATTGGCCTGAACATCATGCTGTGGCAAAACTGGCCGAGATCCTGGGTTTCCTGACTCCTGTGTAGGGAATTCCCTCTTCTTTCCTCTTCCCAAGCTACACACAGCCCCTGCCCTCAAGAAGCTTCACTGCTGGAAGGGGATAGCTACAGTCAGAAAGCCCTGATGTGTGATCAGATGGTCTCCCAGTGTTCATGCTTTTTTGAAGACCAGCAAAACTTCTGAGCTGACCCCAGGCCAGATTACAGGCAGGCACAAAAGACAGTTATTATTCTAAGCCACAAAACTTGGGGGTGGTTTGATATGCCAGCAATAGATTACCAAAACATGAACTATGAAGTTCTCACTCATAAATGGGCTCAAAAAATTGTACTCACATGAATGTAGAGAGTGAAATGATAGATAATGGAGACTCGGAAGGGTGAGGGTGTGTTTGGGGTTGGGGATGAGGAGGAATTGGTTAATGGATACAATATATTATTTGGGTGACAAGGATCCTAAAAACTGTAGCTTGATCTCTGCCAATCTGTGCATATAACAAAATTATACACACACCCCATAAATTTGTACAAATAAGTAAAGATTGGGGGAAAAGTTGAGAAGGACAGAGTACATGGTAGACCAGAGGGAGTGAGAATGAATCTGACCCAGAGGATTCTGGGAGCTCAGCAGGATTTAGGAGAGATTGCAGACAGAAAAGAGGAGTCTTGAGCCTGATGCATTTTAATAGATCTCTGACTGAGGACCTACTATGTGCCAGCTCGTCTGGGCTTGGGAGGAGACAGAGGATAGACATAGCCTCACAGAGAGGCATGTTTGAGTCTGAGCAGTGATGGTGAAAGCTAGGAAGTAAAAAGTGCTGGGTGCCCTCCAGGAGGTGAGGGGAAATGTTGGGGTATACAGAAGACAGTGGAGTTGTCTTCTCAGAGGGACACAGGCAAAGGCTTAACAGAGAAGGTCACATTTAATGTGGGCCTTGAAAGTGGGTAGAGTTTAGAGTTGGTGCGTAAAGTTTTCCAAGTGGAGGGTTTCTTATGCTCAAAGAAGTGCGCAGGTTGCCATGTCTGGGCTGGCAGGGAGTCAGAAGTGGCACAACCCATCAGACAGGCACAATGAGGGACCAGAATCTTGTTCTCTGTCCTGTATTAAATCCTCCAAGCCACACATATGAAGAGATATTGTAAAATTGAAACAAGCCCCAATAACAGTCTAGGTGTGTGAGTTAGGGAGAGAATGAACCCAAAGTGAGTAATATTTCTTCCAAAGTAGTTCACATTATCGTCATAGACTGGGAGACAAATAAATGCCTAAAAATAGGTATAGAACATTAATTTTTCATTGATCATAATATCATTTTCATGAACATTAAAAATGTAGACTTTTGGTGAGAAACAATTTTGACAAAAAGGGAGAAGAGATATTTGGAAGGGTGTGGCATCTTTTTTCATGCCCCTTTTGGTCTGCCACCAATCATTTGGGGGGCTATCTGTTAGGGTATCGCAGCAGGGGTGAGAGGGTACGGGTAGTATGGCAGAAGGCTCTGGAGACCTTCAGACCAGTAAGAGTGGCAGCTTTGCCTCTTTCTAGCTGTAAAACGCTAAGCACAGGGTCAGGCACAGGGTAAATGCTCAATCCATTTTTTTTTTTTTTTTGCTAAAATTGCTCATGATTAATATTTGCTCCATTTTAAAAAGAAGAAACTGAGGCCAGGGAGCTCCCAAGTGTCAGTGTGCCCTCATCACATCTCCACCTTTGGCTCCCCCATCTCTCCTCCCTGTAGCTCCTACCCTGCCCCGCCTTCCCTGCCCCATCTGCCTGGGGTGCTGAAGTGAGGATTGACCTCTGGGCCCTCCAGCTCCCTTCTGGGTTGCTGTATAAGGACCACCAAGGTGCCAGTAAATCAATTGACACCCTTGGAGACTCATACCCAGCATCAAACAATGTCCAAAGAAGAACATACAGCAGCAGGGGACCTTGCTAAGAGAAATGGCAAAGGAACAATGTGAGACATCAAGTACCCACCTTTGACAAAGGCCAATAAAATAATATGAGAAGTTACAAAATCAATCCTGTACTTAACCTTGAAGATTCGGCGTGGTGGAAAAGACTGGTTGACTCCTTAAGTGTAGAGTTACCACCCAAAGTTTTTCACTTTCCCTGTGCTGTCCTGGGCACATCATCCTGTGAGATTTGTGTTGAGAGAGATCCCACTTCATCTTCTGAAAAAAGGGCATATGAATGCCCCACGGAATCATTAGTGATATCTCGATAAGACAATACATGCATTTAGGTGACACCACATTGACATGAGGCTCGAGTGGGGACGGGGTACAACCCTAGCTGTCTGTGCCTTGCTCTGCAGAGGGAATCGATAGCTCCCTATGATCCAAAGGGTTCCTAACCACCCCCTCCCTAAATTTGAGAGACACTGACAGCGTGTCTTTTTTTTTTGTTTCTATTATAAGATTAAATCTAATATTGAAAAAGATCAGAGAGATAAAAAGAAAATGGAGACAGGAAAAGCAATAGTAAACAATAAAAATCAAATGTAGTGGGTCTGGGGGTTTTCAAAAAAATCTGTTCATTGTGTTGTTGTTATTGGAGTTTTTAATGAACTGAACTTGTCATCCTCCAGACATGCTTCACAAAATGAACATACTAGGGGGGAAAAAAGAGAACCAAAAGCAATAACAAAACTGCAAAGCAATGCAAGACACTTTTTTTTTTTTTTTTGAGACAAAGCCTCAAGCTGTCACCCTGGGTAGAGTGCTGTGGCATCACAGCTCACAGCAACCTCCAATTCCTGGGCTTAAGCGAGTCTCCTGCCTCTGCCTCCCAAGTAGCTGGGACTACAGGCATCCGCCACAACGCCCGGCCATTTTTTTGGTTGCAGCCGTCATTGTTGTTTGGTAGGCTGGGCTGGATTCGAACCCGCCAACTCAGGTGTACGTGGCTGGCGCCTTAGCCCATTGAGCCACAGGTGCCGAGCCACTTTTTTTTTTTTTTTAAATAAAAGGAATATATGCTTATGATGAAAGATAATTCAAACAGTATGGACATGTCTACAGTAGAAAATAAATCTGTTTTTACCCCTCTGGTGATTCCATATCCCTGGTCCTATTAGCCAGAGTTCACCACTTTTAGAAGCTAGGAACTTTTTATTTGTTGTTTTCACATTGCAAGTAACGGTATCCATTTTCTGAAGGAGAAGATGGAATTCAGAAATTCCCAGAGGCATCTAATTTGCTAAAAGATAATGAACATCATATGAAAGAATTAAGTGTTTTCCTAGGTCTTGACAAAATAAAGATATCAATCAAAGAAACTCCCCAAAGGAAGTCCAGATGGCCATGCAATTGAACTTTATCATGCTCATCGGCCTGGCAATCCCCATGCCCTTGAAACACCCAGGAAAACCATCCAACAGAAGGCAACACCTGATACATATAGAGAACTCCTTATGCAACAGACCAAAAACTGGAGAAATCCCTGTCAAATCATTATTTTGTTCAGTGTACCTAGTGAACACAGAAATGAATTTTCTTCTAAACCAATCCTTTAACCACAGCTACAGATCCATCCAAATTTGGGGGGCTCGTGCAGGGTGGTGCAATATCAAGAAATGAGAGTATCATTCATCATTCCACATCATTAGACTATGTTGTAACTCCAAATTTTAGAAACATGTGAATAAACAATAGAAATAGAACATAGCTGTGGTCTGAATGCTTGCGTCCCTCTAAATTTCATGTTGAAACCTAATCCCCACTTGGCCGGGTTTAGGAGGTGGAGCCTTTAGGAAGTGATTATGTCATGAAGGCACCACTTTCATGAATGGCATTAGTACCCTTGTGAAAGGAGTTGGGGTGAGGCTTCTTCCCCTTCTGCCAGGTGAGGTCACAGAAGGCCTCCCCAGGCATTTAATCTTGTTTTATAAACAACAAATAAGTTAGTCTAAGTTATTTATTGTAGCAGCCCAAATGGGTCAACACAAAGACACATGCTGGAGTGCGCCTGAGGCACTTGTGAAATCTGCATGGCTGAAATATTAAGAAATGAGCAAAGGGTAACTAAAATACCATCAAAGTCAGCCGCCAGATTATCTGTGTCCTTTGTCATTTAATGTAATTAGAGTGGGGGGGGGCAGGAGGAATAACTGATTTCATTAGCAAAAAGCAAATTAAAAGACTCACTGTTGTTATTCAAAAGGAGAGCCTTGGAAGAAGATGGGCGCGATAGGATGCTAGTGCTTTCTGTCCCAGCTTGCTCCTGAAAACCAGGCCATAAATCAGATCTTGGAAAAGCAAATCATATTTACTCAATAGGAATGATGTTATAATTGAAGCTTACTTTGCTGATCAAGAATTGGGCATTAAATTAATTCTATGTTACTCCCTGCTTCCCCTGCAAGCCAGCATGACAGCCAGCCACAGAGAAGAGAGATTTCTGTGGCCAGCTCCTCCTCTGCCAGTGTATTCTGACCCTAGCACCTCACAAGGAAAAGGGTAATCCTTTTGCCCTTGTGAGTAACCTCATGAAGAACTACACTCAGAGGCCATCCTTGCCTGCCCTTTCCCCCTACGTAGAAACGTGTAGATTTCCAGGTAATAGCAAACAGCAAACACCTGATCATTCGTTCAGCAAACATGGATTACTTGCTTTATGTGTGCCTGACTCATACGTGGAAAAGGGAACCAGACTTGGCGGTGATTAACTGTACAATTCAGTGTAACACCAAAAAGCTTTCCTAGAATGTATTGAGATAAAGATTAAATGCTGGATTTCACTGAATCCGAGACACCATTATTATTATTACTTTTTTATTGAGACAGCGTCTCACTTTGTCACCCTCTGTAGAGTGCTGTAGCATCATAGCTCACAGCAACCTTGAAATCTTGGGATCAAGTGGTTCTCTTGTCTCAGCCTCCAGAGTAGCTGGGACTATAGGCGCCTAACACAATGCCCAGCTATTTTTGTTGTTGTTTTTAGTGGGCCCAGGCCAGGTTCAAACACACCAGCCCCAGTGCATGTGGCAGGCGCCCTAACCACTGAGCAAGGGCATCCCCCAAGACACCATTATTTTATCTATTAACAAGAAAGAAAAAAATACTTCCAACTAGAAGATGCCATCAATGGCAAAGTGCATCCTCATTCCAGAGATGAATAAGAATGTGTGTCTTCCAATGGTGAAATGTGGTAATTAACTTTTTAAAGAAGTGATAAGTGCTATTTCTCAGCATGAACTAAGCCTTACTATGGGAACTGAGAAAAGGTAGCAATTATTTCTGCTGGAGTGACTGGAGGAGGTATCACAGAGTATCTGACAGTTGATCTGGATCTTTAAGGATTTTGCCAGTGGGAGAAGGGGTGGGAAGAGCATTCCAAATTGAAGGAATGGCATGAGCAAAGGCGTGGAAGCAGAAGAGGGGCCCATGTTTATGGGCTAGCTAACATATTCTAAGTAGTTGGATGTAAAAGGTATAAGGAGAGAGTGAGTTGCTAAAGCTGGAAACAGCAAAGCCACATTGTAAATAGCCTGTAACACCAGGCTCAGGAGTTTGTCCCAGAAGTAATAGGGAGCCATATATTGTTTTGCACTGTGGGTGACGTGCCATGTAAAAGTCTGTTTGGCAGGGTAAATGAAGACTAATTTGGAGAAATGTAGGGATAGATACAGGGATACAAGTTACTGTTGCATAGTCAGGTTGGAGGTGGGTAGAGAGAAAACCATACACATAGATTTATGTGATGAAATCAGATTTTATTTAATTAAATTAAACTAATTAATTAATTTAATCATTTTAGAGACAGAGTCTCTGTTGCACTGGGTAGAGTGCTATGGCATCCTTACAGCTCACAGCAACCTCAAACTCTTGGGCTTGAGCAATCCTCTGCCTCAGTCTCCCAAGTAGCTGGGACTATGGGCACCTGCCGCAACACCTAGCTACTTTTCCTATTTTTAGTTAGAAGTGGTATCTCATTCTTACTCAGGCTGGTCTCGAATTCCTGAGCACAAGTGATCCACCCGCCTCGGTCTCCCAGAGTACTGGGATTACAGGTGTGAGCCACAACTCCCAGCCACGAAATCAGATTTTAAAAGTCTAAGGCAATGCCATACAGCAGTGAGAAAAAAAGATCTACAACCATACACAACAATAGGATGAATCTGCTAAGCACACTAGAAAGTGAAAAAAGCCAGACACAAGAGGACAGATGGTGGTTCCACTTATATCGAGTCCAAGAAGAAGCAAAACCCAGTCTATAATGTCAGCAGTTAGCTTGGTGGTGCCCCGTGGGAAGGGTAGTGACTGGTCAGGGATATGACTTCTGGGTGCTGCTTACGTTCAAGTTCCCAATGCTGGTTACATGGGTGTGTTCACTTTGTGAAAATTCACTGAGCCATGCACTTAAGACTTGTGCATTGTTCTGTGTGCATGTTATATTTCAACAAAATCCCTCCCTCCCCCGATAGGGCCCTGGAGAGAGGCTGGAGGTATGGTCCAGAATGAAAGAGCAGCAAGAACCTGTTGGAACACACAGGCACTGATTCCAGAATGAGTCGTGGCTTTGGGATGACGTCACAGACACTAACGGGGCTGCATGTGGTGCATGTAGAGCAAGCCTGGGTAGGTGTCAAAAGGAGGCAGAACTTTGTTTCCAGATCTGTCACAGGGACACATCCAATGTTTTGGTGGAGAATAACCATCAAACAGGAAATAGTGGAGCAAGCATAAGATGAAAGATGGAGAGATTATTGGATGGCACCTTGATGCTTGGATGCACTACCTGTCCAGACAGGGCAGGACATTGTAGAGGGGATCCAGATAGAAGCATCTAAGGGTCTTGGGGAGATAAGCAAAAGGGGTAGGTAATAAGGATTGCCGCCAGGCTTGCCCTTCCTGAGGGCTTACAAGGGTGACTTCAGCAGGAGGGGGTTTGTGTGTTGATCCTCAGCAACATTGGAGAATTGATTACAAAGTGATATGTGATCGCACAGAGACGAGCAGAGCTCCCCCTTGTAGTGGGTGTGAGTTCACCAAGAACAAGCCCAGTCACCATCACCTTTACTTGTGGAGGGGTTAGTCTGACAGGTCAGTGAAATTAGGAGATGGCATGAATCAGGGTTCACTGAGGGCTTTAGCCAGAGTTTTCCTGATATTCTGGAGGGAAAGGTGGAGAAACACAGGCTGTGGAATGTGGACGTTGAGGCAATTTTCAGTAGGTTTTATCACAGGACCAGAGGGGACAGATAACCCCCAGTGTGGGCAGTCCAGGGCTGCGTCTCTGGTATTCTGAAGGTTAGCAACGCTTTAGGATAAGAAAGAAAGTCAGATTGTCCAGTTGCAAGGGCACTGGCTGAGAGAAATGGTGAATGCGAGAGATAACAGATCCACCAGGCAGGGCACCCTCAACTGGTTACATTAGGACATGATCACAAATGAAATGTTTCAATCCTGTTCATAGGCCTCCAAATTAAATGGACAATAAATAGGTTACAATGATCTGGCTTGCTGCTTGTTTGAAACACCAGCAACAATAACCCCATAGAAAACAAGCCCAGGGCTCTTGGGGAAGCACAGGCTTCCTACCAGCCAAAGGGATGATGTGGCTGCTTGTGAAATGTGGGTACATCTGGACCTCAGGGACAGCAGTCCGGAGGCCTGAGCAGAGGGCCGGCCCTGCTGTTGTGCATGAATCTTGGCCCATATGGAGAGTTTTGTGGTCAGTTCTGAGTAATGCCTTTGAAGAGAGCCATAGGCAGACTCTCAACTGGTGGCCAGGGAAGGTTGAGGGAACTGGGGACATTTTTCCCAAGGAAGGAAAGACTTGGAGGTGGAGAGTAAGGGCTGGCCATGACCCATCTTTGGTGAAAGGCTGCCTTGGGAGGTGGGGTGGGGCATGGACTCCAACAAGAGATTAGGATCTGGAGTAAAAGCTATAGGAAGGTTGACTTTGGTGAAGCCTAGGAAAAACATGTGCAAAAACCTCATGAATCAGGTGATCTAGTGATATGCAGACACTGATATCGCCATCTTTAGCGGCTTTGTTATTATTTATGGTGTGCCTAATAAGTGCCTGGTCCTGTTAGGGGTATTTTCTATGTGTTATCTTACTTAATAAGAAAATTTATTCTGTGTAAAGTGCTTGAAACTGTGGCTGATGGATGTGAGTGCTCAACATATATTAACTGTTATTATTTCATCCTCACAATAACCCTGTGAAAGAGGAACCCCTTCTTATTCCATTTTATAGGTAAGGAAACTGAAACTCAGAAGGTTAGGTGATCTACTCAAAGTTCTACCACTAATATTCAGTAAGCTAGAATTGGAACTCCAAAACTTACCATTGCTGTAAGGGGTAGAGAGGGACTCACATATTTGGCAGGTGTGACCAGAGGCCTTTTCCCCATCTAAGGCTCTGTTCCAAAAATGTGTGTCTTGTTCACTCATGGTCTCCTTTCAAAGATCTTTCATAAGCTCTAATTGAGAGGAGCTTTTGGCTTCTTTGAAGCTGTATCCTTCTGGAGAACAACCAATCATAAGCTGAATTTCCCACCTCTGTCCCTTCAGGACCTGCCCCACTGATATAGAGCAACCTTCCATAGTTCTCTGAGGAGTGGGTGGAAAGGGGAGGCCCAGGCTCTGCTGTTCTGCCCCAGGTGTGGCACTCACTCCTGCAGGCCAGACACTCTCCTCTCCAACAATCCAGAAGACCCAGATTCATCTTTAATATAGAGGGGTACCCTGGCCAACTTGTTTCATTCAGCATTGTTATTCACCTTTTTAAGACTTTTCTCCATAGTCCTACAAGGGTGTCTTCAAGGAGAGGCAGTGGGGCAAGAATTTGGGTTCTGGCATACCAGATCTGGACCCCTGCACTGTGCTGTTGATTACCATCAGGTAGCTGTTTAATCAGTCCAGGCCTTGATCTCTTAATTTGCAAAACTGGGATCCTGGCACTTATTTTTCAGGCAGTCGTGAAGAGTAAGACGATGCACCTCGACGTGTCAGGCACAGAGCAAGTAAGTGTTTAATAAATGGTAGCTATTACTGTTACTCGAACTGTGTCACCAGACCACTTTGGATGCCTGAAACCCACTTTTACAGTTTAAAAAACATGTCTCGTGGAAAGAGAAAAACAATTTAGATTTATTCTTCTTATTTATTTACTCTTTTGTAGAGCCATCGTTTTTAACTTACCATTTCAAAAAGAAAGAGAGAAAGTGAAAACAAATACAGTACTTCAAAAAAAAAAAAAAAAGGCCAAGCTATTTGATTGAAAGAAACATTTCAGTGTAAACATAATGAGAAAAACATAGGCGATGTTGAGAGCGAGGGAGAGAGAGCTCACTGCTGCTGAGAGTTGGAGTAGAAGGAGGCATGGATCACCGGGTCGGAATGGGAAGAGGGTGTTGGAAACTGGAGCCAGTTCCTGAAGGCAGCAGCTGTGGAGGACAGAACTAAGCAGCCTGGGTGGCAGGGTGACCAGCCCCAATGCAGAGGGAGAGCAGACGTGGAGGAAGGCCTGTTAGCTTCCCGGTGTCAAGATTCTGTTTAAAGGGATGGGGCCTCCTGTTAATAGACAGGCAGATGGGCCACACAGCCCCAACTCCCCAGAAAGGGAGCAGGTACCATCTCTCAACCGCTGAGCTGAGATTTGAAGACTTATCGCTGTGTGTAGGGTGGGGCGTGGGAGAAAGGATTGTTAAGGAGCCAGAGTGATGGGAAGAAGACAAGAATTTAAACCATTCGACGTTGATGTTTTATCACTTTCTGGAGGTGCACCCTAAACACTTGCTTTCTAAGTCTCTATTACCTCCTTTGTAAGGTAGATGTGCTCATGGGAATCGAGTGTTTGCCACAGTCCTGGGACCTAGCCAATGCATTTAATTCCTATTAATAAAAAAGAACAGTTATTACTTTAGACTCTTCTTGTCCTCTTCTCCGCTTATACGTTGGTCTGGCACCAGACGTGACTTACTGTGATGGCCCCCTAACTGCTATTCCTGCTGCTACCTTTTGCCCCACTAACAATTCTCTCCTCTGCAGCCAGAGTGGTCCTGTCACTGACCCATAAAATACCCTCCACAGTTCCCATGTCATGTGTTTAGACAAAAGTCCTCACAGTGCCCAGGCCCCACAGGACGCCCCCTGATTTTGGGGGGGGTCCAACTGCTTTGCCCCTTGCTCACTGTCCTTTTGCCACGTTGGCTTCTAGACTGTTCCTCAAACATGCCAGGCATCAGCAAAAGATGCCTTTGCTGTTCCTCTGTGTAGAACACGATTTGCACATTTTTCTTACACTTTTTAGGTCTTTTTTGAGACGTAACCTACGTGTATCCTTCTCTGACCTCGCTGTGTCAATTGCAGCCCCCCACTCGTCTTCTATCTTCTTTCCTGATTTATTGTTCATCACAGCACTTTTCATAGAGAGGTATGCTAAAATATCTTCTTATTCCCTCTTATTGTTTCTCTTTCTCCCCTAGAATGTCCATTCTACAAGGGAGATATTTGGGTCTTTTTTTTTTTTCCTCTCCTGTATCCTTAGGTCCCAGGACCAGCAGGTGATAGGGCTTCTAAAACATTGCTTAAGGAATGAGTGATTATTATAACAAGAGTTTGGACCCCGGGTCCAGAGAAACATGGATTCTAGGCTGGGGACTGAACCAGGAACTCAGATTAAGGGAGGATCCCAGCAACTCAGTTGTGTACACAAGGACACAAGGCCAGGGTAGGGTCCTGTACCCAGAGATATGCACCAGCATCGAGGTAGTGTGTGAGATCAGAGCTGATGAGGGCAGCGGAGGCCAGTGCTCCTCTAGTCGGGGCTGGTTCCAGGCCATGCATCTTGGGGGCTAGTCACCCCATGAGTGGAGACAAAAGGACTGAAGGGCAAATGCCAGGCAGGGCCTTCCATCCTGTAGTGAATGGCAGGCCGAGTTAGCCCAGCTTCCAGCTTGCTCCCAGATTTGGTGTCAGGGGATAGTCCATATTGGTGCATCTTTCAAGGAAAACACAAATGACTAAGGGAAAAAAGAAAAAAAAACCTGAAAATGCTCATTCAGAAACCTGAACTGGGGAGTTGAGGAATGGAAAGTGCCAGAAGCCCATGATTTGAAGACGTTTGTGATGGCAAGTGAGAGAGCAGCTGAGCAAATGTCTCGGGATCGCACTGTTCTTTAACTGTGCGTGCATATATACAACGTGTTTGTATTTCAATGGAGATGCTCAGGTGAGCTCTGCTCGGGCGAACTCTCCGGCTTCGGGAGGAGGAAACACAGTGGAGCTGCGAGGTGGTGTCTACAGAAGCCTAGAAAGAGGCCCCTGTTTCCTGGCGCTGTCCAAGGTACTTTCCAGCAGTTCCGTTCAGCCTCCGCTCGTCTGCCTGTTTCCTGATGACCCGGCCCTGATTCAGGGCTGCCCCTGCCTCACTCCATAAGTGGGTCTGTGGACATTATCTGCAGCACGTCCTTCACCACATGCCTGAGACAGCCGAGGTCCAGGCGGCGCCCCTCCCTCAGGGGAAACTCGAGTCCTGTCTCCCACTGCGTCGTGCAGACGTCCTCCCTCAGCAACTCTGTACTTTAGACTAGCTAGGGAAATTCTCTGAGCCTCAGGGCATTCACCTGTAAAGCGAGAATGATAAACGCCTTATTTTTAGCTCCTAGAGCTGCTGAGGATTACATTACGAGGCAAGTGGTAAGGGCTCAGTGAGGGTTAAACTCCCCTCTTTGTTACAAGTCGTGGATATGGCTCAGGTTCAAGGAGGTTTTGTAATTGGATGTCCTACCGCGTCCCCAGCATTAATCGGCCTCTGCAATTTCATAAATTTTTGACCAGGATTCCCATTCTTAAAGGATGAAGAGGCATACAGGAGGTTTTAGGTCAGCTCATTAGGATACATCTGGCCCAGGTCTGCTTTGCCGGGATTGGCCAGAGGGGCCAGTGCAACCGGGCAGAGAGAGAACCAAGTCCAGGGCTGTGAAGCCCCGCTTTGGCCTGTAGTGAGCCCACGCGGGAGGGGGGATTCTAGGGCGCGGCCTGACAGGAGTGGGGCCGCGGGGAGGGCAAATGCCCGGAGGGGGCGATAGTGCACTCAAGGTTAGGACCCCACCTTCTCCTGGGGTTGGCAAAGGGAGGCTGCTCAGTCTGGTGGGGAGTGGAGGAGTGTCCTCAGCAAGGCCCTAAAGGTCGGACAGCCTAGCACTCAGGGGCGTTAAATGAGCTCCAGCAGGCATCTTCCGCGACCCTCCAGCCTCAGGACCTGTGGGCACCGAGCAGAACCGGAGAGCGTAGGCTTCAGTTAGATGTCTCTTGGACGCCTTCGTGGAAAGATCGCCCGCCCAGACCTTCCTGGCCAGATCTCGGAGAAGCAGTTCCAAACCACCGTGCAGGTGCTACAAGAAGCGCTGGGCGAAGCGGTGGTGGCCACTACGTGTGCCAGCGCGCTGTCTTGGTTCCCCATCGCTATCCCGGGGCGCTCTGGTCACCAGCGGTCGGCGGGCAGCAGCAGCCCTCGCGGCGGCGGGCCGGGGGCGCGTCTGTGCGTGTGCTGGGAAGGTGGCCCTCCCTGCTGCCGCCGCAGCGCCAGCACCTCCCCCTCCCCCGGCGCGCACGGCTCGTCCCCGTCCCTGGAGGCGGCCCGAACCGCCGCTGAGCAGCCTCGCCTTCGCCTCCCGCGTTTCCTGCCGCCCGCCCTCTCCCTGCCGGGCTCCAGGGGCGGCCGCCTAGCAGCTCCCGGCGGGAGAGCGGCTTAGAGAGCGTACGGGGGCGGGCGGAGGCGGCCGGTGCGGGGCGGCCGCGCTGAAGAGAGGCGCGCGCGGAGACGCCGGCCCCCCTCTCCGCGTTTGCTCGCTTGCTCCCCGCCTCCCGCACTCCGTTCGCTCCCACCCCTTCCCGGCGTGATTGATCCGTCACGGGCATCGCCGCTGCTGCCGCCGCCGCGGCCGTTCGGAGCAGAGCAGGACCCTGATCCCGAGCCGGAGCCGGGGCCCGCGCCGGCGCCATTGCGCGGGCGCCGCGGGGAGAGCTTGGCGCGGGGCGGCGGGCCGGGCCAGGCCATGCGGGCCGAGTGAGCCGGCGCCCGCAGCCCGCGGCGCGGCATGGCTTCCCCGCGGAGCTCCGGGCAGCCCGGGCCGCCGCCGCCGCCGCCACGGCCGCCTGCGCGCCTTCTGCTGCTCCTGCTGCTGCCGCTGCTGCTGCCACTAGCGCCCGGGGCCTGGGGCTGGGCGCGGGGCGCCCCCCGGCCGCCGCCCAGCAGCCCGCCGCTCTCCATCATGGGCCTCATGCCGCTCACCAAGGAGGTGGCCAAGGGCAGCATCGGGCGCGGCGTGCTGCCCGCCGTGGAGCTGGCCATCGAGCAGATCCGCAACGAGTCACTCTTGCGTCCCTACTTCCTCGACCTGAGGCTGTACGATACCGAGGTTAGTGTCCAGCAACCCATGCCGTCGGCGTTCCAGGGGGCCATGGGGTGGGGAGTGTTGGACGGAGGCAAGGGACAGCCCTTGTCCCGAACCCTGACTGACCTGGCTGTGCCTGTCGAGGGCACCTCTGGCTGGTGCTCAGTGCCTCCCCCACGGGAGTCCCACTGGGCTTGGCTGGCACAGCTGGAACCAGGATTTGCCAAGCACCCACCTCCTCTGGGTTGTGTGTGTGTGTGTGTGTGTGTGTGTATGAGGGGTCAGATACAAGATTAGGGTCTATTTTGACTAGATGAAAAGGAGTGGAGAAGGTGGGGGCTGGACCCCCAAAGGCCTGCAGTGATTGTTTCTGCCCAGGTCCAATTCGTGGGGCTCTGAGGTACCGGCTGGGAGGAACAGACACATTGACTGCAAACTGGGCCACCCAGGGCCGGAGGGGCCACGGGCCTGCTTACAGTCCCCAAGGAAAGCGGACTGGCACTTTGAGGACCGGAGGGTTCCAGGACCCGAGGGACTCAGGCGTCCAGCTGAGCTGGGTGCACAGTGCGCGCCAGCAGCTCGGAGCCTGCCGGCTCTGCGGCACTTATGCCTGGATGTGCCAGATACTGCTTGTAGCAAGAGCTGTTTTACGAGGAGACCCCCCCTCGGCTTAGTTGCTCAGAAAGAGCCCCAGCAGGTCTAGCCCACAACGCGCGGTTGCGTCCGGCTGCATCGCTGCTGTTGGCCCAGTGGCTGCAGGCAGTTTCTCCGTGCGCAGACTTGCCCCAGCACGGACTTGGAGCGCAGCAGCGGGCTTTCTCTCTCCCGGCCTCCTTCTCTAAGCCGAGCCGGAGAGCCTAAGGCTTCCCATCCCAGGACTCCTCCCCACGCCCTCGGTTTGGATTCCACCTGAAGCCCTAGCGCTGACCTTCACCTCTAGCCCGGGAGCCGGGGAGCGCCGAGGGGGCCTGGAGGAGCGATCGCTGGCAGCGCAAGGTCGGATTTGCGAGTTTTTACGGACTGAGGGAGCCCCCTTCGCCCTGGTCGCAGAGACCGCGACGCGGCCTGAAGGGGGCAGTGATTTCCTGTGCAGTACGCTCAGTTGGCGCCTCTTCCACAGCGCCAAGCCGGGCCGAGGCGCTGGGCTTGACCCCAGCTTCCCGGGACTCCCGGACGCCTCTGCTGGAGGCCAGGTGCAGAGCCCTTTGGGAAGGAGGGTCGCGCTACTGCTCTGGAGACGCAACCTGAGCTTCACTCCCTCCCTGGTCTGACCCTCTTTATGTCCCCGGAGAGAGAGAGAATCTGGATTGTATCTTATTCCCCGCCTCCCAGCTTCACTGACGAACCAGCCTGCTCTGCGCTGTAAATAAAAGGTGAAGGAACCGGTGGCAGTTGGCAGCAGCGCGCGCTGGCTGCTGCAGGCTGAGCGGCGTCCTCTGACCCGGAGGACGCAAGCTGGCTGGCTGTGCAGGGCTAACCCGGGTGTGAAGTCGCTTCCAAATGACATTCCTTTCGCCCTCATCTTTGCCAGAGCATTTTAAGTTCTCTGGGGCTACTTGTCCAGCACCTATAAACGGAGAGATAAAGGTGCATGGAGGCATGTCTTGGCACTGGTTCTCTGTTGTTCCCATACATATTCTTATGGAAGGGGGAGCCGGTTCTATGGGAACAAAACATTTGTAGACAGGGCACCCCTACTTATATCATCACCAAATATTGTCAGCTATGTGATGTTTCCATCATTAGTTTCTTCCTTTAGAAAACTTCCCTGAGAGATTTCATGCTGGCCTTTTGTGGCAGCAAAGAGATGGGTGCTTGCTTTCAGGGTGTGTGTTGAAGCTTTTACATTCTATTTTTCAAGTGTGTCTTACTTTCTGAGAGGGCCCAAAGTCAAGAGGGTGAGGCAGTAAGAAGGCTCTTCAGTTCATGAGAATGTTTCAGAACAGTGGGAAGTAAGGCAGAGGAGAATTTCAGCCTCCTGCAAACAAGGAACTGATTCTAGCCCTTTGAAGGGACCCAGAGTGCTGTCTTTGGGGCAGGTGGGACCTGCATTCTAGTTAGAATCTAGTTTCTTTCCCTGCTGGGTGACCTTGAGCTAGGTATTTAATCTCTCTAAGCCTAGAGTTCTCCATCTCCTTTTTAGGTGGGAACTTTATATGTACTCTGCAAAGCAGTGACTGGAGCTTAAGGGAGATAACATGCCAGAGTGGAAGATGCCTTGAGCTGGCAGGCTCAGTGGCCAGTGCTCTGTCTGGCATGCTGTAAGCACTAAATAAATGTTCCCTGCCTGTCTTCCTTCATTTTTATTTGTTGTGCATTCACTAGTAAGACATTGTGGCTTTAGGTGTGATAAAAATGGATGCAACTAAAATATTATTAAGACTGCTTATTTCAGGCGGCGCCTGTGGCTCAGCGAGTAGGGCGCTGACCCCATATAACGAGGGCTGCGGGTTCACCCGGCCCCGGCCAAACTGCATCAAAAATTAGCCGGGCGCTGTGGCGGGCACCTGTAGTCACGGCTACTCGGGAGGCTGAGGCAAGAGAATCGCTTAAGCCCAAGAGCTGGAGGTTGCTGTGAGCTGTGACTCCACAGCACTCCACCGAGTGCGATAGAGTGAGACTCTGTCTCCACAAAAAAAAAAAAAAA
>CAUYON010028546.1:0-13857 GCA_963573935.1 Arctocebus calabarensis
GCCCTTGAGCTGTGGTGCAGGCAAACCAACCCCTAAACCCTTAGAACATTTAAAGAGTTCCTGGCCAAGGAACCCATACACCTATATATACCCTGAGACTAAAGGCCTAAAGGAGGAGATGGGGAAAGGCTGGGAGAGAAACGGAGAGAGCTTCTCTCTCCCCACTAGAATTCTCTCCCTCGACCAGGAGCCTTAATGTTTTCTGTATTCTTTTCTGTGAATAAATTCTGTCTTACAAAAAAAAAAAAAAAAAAGAACATTTAAAGAGACCCCAAAGTTATATGATTCAAGTTGCACTTAGTAGAAGACTCTCCTTTGCAATTTTGCCTTTCTGTCTTTGTCTCTCTCTCTACATGTGTACGTGTGTCGTGTGATAGAGTCTATGTGAGGAACTTCTCATTCTTACTTGCTTAGTTATCTCCTCTTTGACACTGAAATATCCATGAAGGCAAGATGCTATCTTGTTCAGCACTATATCCCCAGTGCTTAATGCAGTGCTTGGTTGTTGAATAAATTGCCTCCTTCCTATGCAAAAGCCTGCCTTGCAAGGAATGTTAATAGAATTTATTTAGAGAAAAGGTAAATAATATAGCTCAGAAGCTTGGATCTACATAAAGAAAGAAAATCAAAGGAATAAGTAAAGGTAAAATAAAGACTTTTTTTTTTTTTTGTAGAGACAGAGTCTCACTTTATTACCTTGGGTAGAGTGCCGTGGCGTTACACAGCCCACAGGGCTCCAACTCCTGGGCTTAGGCAATTCTCTTGCCTCAGCCTCCTGAGTAGCTGGGACCACAGGCACCCGCCACAATGCCTGGCTATTTTTTTCTTGTAGTTTGGCCGGGGTTTGAACTCACCACCCTCGGTATATGGGGCTGGCACCCTACCCACTGAGCCACAGGTGCAGCCCCCTATTTTTTTATTCTAATTGATTTAATAGATAACATTTTCTTCAAAATAAAGCAACAAAGTATTAAATTATATATGCTTCTGTATATATCTTATATATGATTATGTATGGTTACATACAAGTAAAATGGATGACAGAAATGTTACAAAGGACCGGAGGGAGGATTATTTAGTTGTTATTTAGTTTTTATAAGGTCCTCACACTCTCCGTGAAGCAGTATAATGTTATTTGAAAATGAATTTGCATTAGCTATAAACGTATGTTGCAAACTCCAGGGACAACCACTAAAAGTGTTAAAAACAAGAAGTATAACTGATATTCTAAGAATGGAGAGAAAATGGAATCATATAAAATGCTTAATTAAAACCACAAAAGGCAAAAAATAAAAGAGTGGAAAATGAAAATAAGAACAAGGAACAAGGGCAACAAATACAAAACTGTATGACAGATTTTTTTAAAAAATTAAATCAAAGCTGTGTACATTAATGCAATCATGGGGTACAATGTGCTGGTTTTATATACCATTTGAAATATTTTCATCAAACTGATTAACATAGCCTTCATTGTATTTTCTTAGTTATTGTGTTAAGACATTTATACTCTACACTTAGTAAATGTAACATGTACCCTTGTAAAATGCACCGTAGGTGCAGTCCCATCAATTACCCTCCCTCCACCCATCCTCCCCGCCTCCCCTCTCCTCCCTCTCCACTTTCTCCTTCTTCTTGGGCTATAATTGGGTTATAGCTTTCATATGTATGACAGATTTTAATTCAACTATATCAATGACCACTTTGCATATTAATGGTCTAAATGCACTAATTAAAAGATAGATATTGTCACATGGACTAAAAAACAAGTCCTAACTGTATGCTGTCTATATGAAACCCATTGTAAATATGAAGACACATATAGATTGAAAGTAAATGGAGAAATACATGTATACTAACACTAATCAAAAGAAAGCAAGAGTAGCTATATTAATTTTAGACAGATCAAACTTAAAGGAAAGGAAGGTTGTCAGGGATAAATAAGGACATTATATAAAGATAAAAGGGTCAATTCTCCAAGAAGACATAACAAATTGTTAACACATATGTGCCTAGCAACATAGCATCAAAATATATGAGGCAAAAACTGGTAGAAATGCAACAAGAAATAAATGAATCCACTGTTATAGGTGGAAACTTTAACACTCCTCGTTCAGAAATAGATGAGTCCAACAGGTGGAAAATCAGTAAGGACATAGTTTACTTCAGTAACACCATCAATGAACTGGATATAGTTGACATTTAGAGAATATTTCATCCAACATCTGCAGAATGCAAATTCTTTTTTTTTAATTGAGAGAGAGTTTCACTTTGTCACCCTCAGTAGAGTGCTGCGGTGTCACAGCTCACAGCAACCTCCAATTCCTGGGCTGAAGTGATTGTCTTGCCTCAGCCTCCCTAGTAGCTGAGACTATAGCCCCCACACCACCTGTCTTTTTTTGTTTGTTTAGGAGGCCCTGGCCAGGCTGGGTTCATACCCACCAGCCCTGGAGCATGTGGCCAATGCCCTAACCACTGAGTTACAGGCACCCAGAATACAAATTCTTTCCAAGTTCACACATAACATTCACCAAGATAGACCACATTCTAATCTAGGCCATAAAACACACCTTAACAAGTTTAAAAGAATAGAAATCATATAATGTCTGTTTACAGATCACAATGGAATTAGGGTAGAAATTAACAATAGAAAGGTAACCAGAAAATCCCAAACTACATGAATATTAAATAAAGGTAGTGATCATAGAATGTGGACTCTTTTTCTCTAGTAGAATAGACAAAATAGCAGACAAAAAAATAACACAAAGCATGTTGGCCTTTGGCAACTGCCCTGGAATTTCATTTTTCCATAATCCAATAACACTGCTTCTCATCTAGTGATCTCATGGATTTTCTTTTTCTTAATTAAATAGACATTGTGGTAAAATACTTATCAAATTCTTAGTGATTGTCAGCGCCATTGCTAAGACTCTCACTTGCATCACTCTGTGTAACCATGACAACATCTCCATGAAGTAGATATTATTATTCCTGTTTTCCACATAAGAAGGAGAGGCATGATGGGCTAGTGTGAGTGTCAGCTTCTGGTTCAAAGCAAGTGCTTAATAAGTAGTAGCTATGATTATTATTATTCTTACTATTTGAGTTTCTTATTGTGGAAATACCCCAAGGGAGATGTAAAGAAATTGCTTCTATAATTCAGAGAACATGGTAATGAATTACCATGAGCAGTCATTGCAGATTGGGAGCACAAAAAATGGTCAAAATAGGGAAGTAATTCTCAGAGGACCAATGTGTGTGTGTGTGTGTATGCGTATGCCTGTTTACAGGAGAAGTAAAGCAAAGTGTCCTAAAAATTATCATAGGGGCACAAAGGAAGCACAGAGGAGGGAACCAACCCCATGAAGGAGGTAGCATCTGAACTGAGCTTTAAAGGAGGGTTAGGATTTACTGTGTATGCAAAGGTAAAGAGTACAAGGCACATCTGGGGAATGGAGTCCTATCTAGAGGCTGTGCTTTCCTGTTCCTTCTAACATTTGGTTCTAGTTTTAAGCTCTAGCCTCTTCTAGCTTCTGGTCTGTTAAGATGACCCCCACTCCCATACGCATCACAGGAGTATTCAACCTGTGGCCTGGAGGACTTTTTTTTTTTTTTGCTAATCAGCTTTCATTAGTGTTTGCATATTTACTGTGTGGCTCAAGACAACTCTTATGCTTCCAATGTATGATAGAAAAGAAAAAAGATTGGACACCCCTGAATTCTAGGACCTTCTTCACTTATTCTCAACTTGCTTTTATTCTGATTCATTTGCAATAATCTAAAGTCCTAGTTTTGTAATCTTGTCTTAAATCTTGTTTCTAATCTTTTGAACTTTCTGTTTGTTCTTGTTGACAAGTATGAAAACATGGTGTCTGCTGTCTCCTGAGTCTTGGCTCATCCCTTTGACTTTCATTACCAGCTTCTGCCTTGAAGTAGGAATCTCTAATCTTTAATTCTAGTTCTTGGTTACCCAACTCCTTCTCCCCTTCCTTGCCTTCCTCCTCATGCACTGCCCCATCATCCCACATATAATCTATTTTAATGGATATAGGAGACCAAAGGAGATTTAAAAATTATACCTCCATTTCAGATTTTGTCATAACTTGAAGCAGATTGCTCATACCCTCATTTGTTCCTAGCCAGAAATCTTTAATCATTAATTTCCCCATGATGACCAGCTACATTATCATCAGCATCATTATCTTCTGGATGACTTTAGTTTCTCCTTAAATGCCCTCTCCCATGGGGAGTTAAAATCCCCCTGTATGAGTCACTTAAGTAGCTAAAAAACACCTAAAATTTAACAGTTTTGAGAAGACAAAAATGAATGTTTCAAATATATCCTTTCCATTCTTGGATGCCTGTTTATCAGCATGGTGATTTGAAATTTGGGGGATAATATTAAAGAAGTTGTGTTTTTTACTTAGGAATCCCTGGAGTTATTACAAAGGGATATGATAGGTCATGAATATTTAATGACTGAATATATTGCTTTAATAGAAACTTTTGGTTGCTTCTAGACATTAAGTTTAGTATCTTCTCTCTCTCTCTCTCTCTCTCTCTCTCTCTCCTGCTATAGTTATTCCAAATTAATTTCTATTAGAACAAATTTCTAGACTCCAAGTGGTGTATTAAAAAAGTATTTATTTTTTGTCCTGCACTTTCCATTATTTTTACTTAGGAGGAAACACTGTTGCTGCTCTTTCCATATACACTTGACATTCACACTTGAGTTCATCCTTGGTCCAGTCATGGAACAAACAGGAAATACCAGAGAGTTAACACCCCCTAGAAGCAGCCCTCAACCAACTATAGACTTCCTCACTCCTTAGTTGGGATGACGCTGAGGCTGTACTCAGTAGAATTAGCTCTAGTTGCCCACAGTGGTACTGGTCTTGATAACATACTGTATTGGCTTTCTTTGTCTCACGTATTCATTCCACTCCTGGTGTTTCCTAAGATAACCTTCCAAATAAGATTGAGGATCTTATTTATAGAGGATCTATTTATAGGATCTTATGTTTATAGATTGAGGATCTTATTTGGGGGGACAACCTAGACTAAGACAGTATTCTATATGGATTTCCCATGTTTCATAAAGATAAAATGTTATGTGTGAGTGTAGCTCATTTCTTTCATCATGATTTCCATGAGTGTGGTGAGTTATCTAAAACTGTAGTGACCAGGTTATCTGTATTCAATTTCCTTTGGTTTATTAATTTGAAACATTAGAAATGAAAAATATTATCCAAAAATTACAATTATCGAAATCTTTAGTTGATGTAATAAATTCCCTCATACCATGGCCTAAAGGCACACTGAAAACTAAACATGGTGCTTGCTTCTCAAAGGACTTTCAGACCAATATGATTTGGCTATCTTATAGCAGTAAAAGCATTGCCCCTAATCAAGAGTTATTTTGTGGGATAGCATAGCACTTTATGATCAATGAGAATATCTGGAGGATGCTTTCCCACAATAGTTCATTGTGCCCAAGAACTTCTTCCTTGGGCAGCACAATACAAATGCCCCATCTCCCTTAATTATGATCTCAGTTTCAAAAATCAATGCATTTTTAATTAAGTGAAATAAAGACCAGTGCAAGAGAAAAGGTAGTCCATTTTATAACTTTCCACATTTAAAAGAGAAGATCCCATTAAACGATCAGAATAGTTGAAATCCTAGAAGATGCATAGTAGTAGAGAGAATCTGACTTTAGACCATTTAAACTATACACGTGAGGCATTTTGCCTTGAGCATAAAACACACAAATAAGCTTATGGCTGGTTAATGAACAAGCAACTTTCATTATAAGCACAGACCAAGAAGGAACAAGTTGTTTGGCTGTAAGGTTTTGAGAAACAAACTCAGAGACTGACAGCTGCATTATTCAGTATGAAAGAATTTTTCAGGAGAGGAAACATCTATTTTCCCCACATTTGAAAACTTTTTTTGTTAGTGAAACAGCTCATTTACATTCCCCTAGAGAAAAGCATGTTATGCAAACTTCAAGAGTTAGACTTGTATTTCAAAATTGTTACAAACGTGCTCTCACAGGAATGGAGAAGCAAGAATCCAATGTACTCAATTCTCATATGAAGACAGTAAATGATCTAATATAAAGGGTGGGGTAGGGAGGGTCATGGTGTATGGGACACCTCTTGGGGACAGGGCACAGTTATAAGAGGGACTTTACCTAACAACTGCAGCCAGTGTAACCTAATTCTTTGTACCCTCAATGAATCCCAAACCAAAAAAAAAAAAAATGCTCAATTGGTGAAGACGATTAATCACTCTCATTCAATTACATCAAAGGTGAGACCAAGAAGAAAGCTGGAGGGGACAACAAGGAAAAACTCAATTAAAGTTCACCATCAAGTGCCCTACCCCAACTCATCTTCCAGTGTTGTCTTTGTTTATTATTCCTTATCCCCCCGGTTACCCCTAAGGATTGTCCAGCCCAAATATAGATCCATACACAGTAAAAATAACACCAAATACCCAAACCCTCACCCTTGGAAATGCAAGAGTTTCAGTACTCTGTGCGTGTCATGATAAAGGTAGTTACCAAGCCTCCTGTATAAGGGTTGCACCTGGGGGAACTGAGGTTCTTGGGGTCTCTGGGGTAAAGGATGGAGCTCGTGGGTATGGCAAATGAATATTCATGAGAACTATTTTGAATAGTTGATGGGCAAAGCTAATTGCAGACAACTAATGGGAGTGGAAAGACTTTCAAGACCTTCAAGCCCTTGAGTCTGTACATTAATACTTAAAGTAGAAAATCTAAGCAAGTACAGGCATCCATGAACCCCAAACTCTCAAGACTGATACAGTGCCACACACCAAAAATTCCACCAAATGGATTAAAGATACAATGATTTAAAAAGGAATAAAAGAAAACATGGGTGAATTCTTTTATAACCTTGGAACGATGAAAGCTTTTCAAATTATTACTCAAAATTCAGAAGCCATATAGGAAAATATTAGACTGTAGTACACATTCAAAAAAACCCTAATCTTCATTGCTAAAAATACAGAAAGAAAAGGCATAAGACAAATGGTAAAATGGGAAAAGGTTTTGCAAATTATATCAGATAATAAAGACTTTTGATATATCTAACATCCTAAAATCTATATGAAAATCTGTATGAAAAAGCCAAGAACAAAACAGAAAAATGAGCAATATAGCAAAAGAAATATGAATAGGGCTTTAAGCATCTAAAAGGATTATCAAGTTCACCAATAATAACAGAAATGCAAATTAAAATTCATTGAGACACCATTTCTCACTTATCTGGTGGAAAAATTTTTCAAAGCTTGACACTCCACTCTGTAGGCAAAGCTGAGCAGAAATAAGCGTACATAAAACAATGCCAGTAGGAAAGCAAAACTATAACTTCTATGGAAGGGAGTTTTATAACCTCCAGTGAAATTACAGATGCATTTACCTCCTTGATTTACAAATCCCTCCTCTAGGAATTTATCTAAAAGATATTCCTGCACATTTCTGAAGTGATAAGCGCACCAAGTTGTTAATTGTAGCATTATTTGTAATACCAATTGTAGCATTCTTTGTAAAACCCCCAAACATCCACAATACAGGATGATAAAATACATATGCATAGATAAAATAAGCTTTGGCATGGTCGGACCTTCTGTATACCCTGAGAAATAGATAAAAAAAAAAAAGAAACTGATGTAGAGTGGTCTCAAGGTATTTTGTTGTGACAAAGCAAAAGATATAGTGTGCTATATTCTGTGCAACAAAGGGGCAGGAGATAAGAATATATCTACATATTTGCTTCTATTTGCAGAGAAATGCTGGAATGATAAACAAAGAACTTATGAAAATGATTGCCTCTAGGGAGCGGGAGGTGGAGGGAGGAAGCTGGACTTATTCAAGTTAACATTTTGAGAGACGAAATATATTTCAAGAGACTTTGGAGGATGGAACTCGGACTGAGCATTCCTTGCTATGTGGGAGAAGGCCAGGTGAGCTGTCACTGTGGGCGATGAGAAGATTTTAGGGGAGATAAGATCCTGCTAACATTGGAGGGGGCTGCAACAAAAGTACAATGGGTGGCTGCATCCTATATGCCTAAATACTTCAAGCTGTCAGTCAAGCTAACAAACTGTTAAATAAAATACGTTCTTTCCCACGGTTTGACAGATATGTGCATACCGTCACCATGACCTGGAAGGCCAGGTTTGCATGTAAGTTTCTTGGACTCCTTGGGCCCCACATGACATCATGGCAGCATAAAGGCTCACCCCTTTTCTCTTCTCACTTTAGAATCTGTCCCGCACTGACAGGATAGCCATGCACGTATGCAGCTACCCCAGCCCACATATTGAGGCTCCACTGACCCTGCCCCAGCAGAGAGCAATGGTTTTGGTCACCCCTTGAGCCTGGATGGCATAGTGCACAGTGGCGGGGGAGTCTTAGAAAAGGTGCTTGCTCAGGCTCTGGAAGCAGGCTTAAGGCCTTTTGGGCAGGAAATTCCAGGATGTGGCGTCTCCAGAATGTGTTCTAGAAAAGAAAAGCCCTGGCTCGAAGTAGGCACACCTCCTTGACGCCACTGAGACCCCCCCACTAAGTGAGTATCAGGGGAGAATATGTCTAGATGGTTTATTGCAGTACAAATTTATGCTATTCACCCATACAATCCACTTTTATTTCAAATAGGCCCCGATATTTCTTTGCTTCAGGGATTTTTTTGCAGGCCGCAAAATTTTAACTTGTTCATGGAGGTGAAGTGACGAGGTGAGACAGCAGCAAATGTTTTTGAGGACAGTAAAAAGGAGAGGAATAGAGATTCGTGGTGGACTGGAAAATATTTGGAATTTGTACATCCTGGAGGAGCAGGCGATTTTTAGGAAGAAGAGGGGATAGATGTGTGCTCAGGCCACCATCTTGAATCTTCTGGTGATCATCTTCAAGGCCGTTTAGAAGGCTGATGGAATATGGCTTTGCATTTAGACCATTTAATGGTGGAACTCAGTACGAGGCAGCAGCTTGGTTTGTTTCTAATGAGGAACAAGCATAACTGCTGGTGGTAAGAAGGTCTATGTTTTCAATGTACCAAAATTTTGTGGTTTAAAGTAGTACTATTTATCTCACCCGATCATCAGCTCAACATACAGGCCGTGTGCAAGATGCTGTACGTACGTGCAGGTAAACACAAAAGGCCATTCTCTTTCTTCACTGAAAATATGCCTCATGCGGATGGCCTTGCCTACTAAATAAATGGCCCTATTCTTGGTGAATTCTAACCCATCCCAGATTTTAAGTGGGAGATAATGTCTAGCAAAGTGTGTGTGAGCATACATTTGGCTACACAGTAACTTCGAATCATGCTATTTAAAGTGTGATCTCAAAGTCATCTGTGGACTGATGTTGATCCACAAACTATAAGGTAACTCTCCCAGTAAATAAGTACAGAAATTAGGAGCAAGTGCCTTAGAAGCACTGAGAAAGCTATGACACGGATGACTCATGAAAATGTTATGCTAAGTGAAATAAGCCAGGCGCAAAAGGCCATATACTGTATAATTCCATTTACATGCGGTATCTAGAGTAGTCAAATTCATTGACACAGAAAGTGGAACAGTGCTTCGAGTACAAAAGTTTTTGTTTGGGATGGTGAAACAGTTCTAGAAATGGCTGGTAGTGATTATTGTGCATCATTGTGAATATACTTAATGCTGCTAAATTATACATTTTAAAATGGTTAAAATGGTAAATTTTATGTTATTTATGTTTTGCCATAACAAAAAATATTTTTCAAAAGCCATTTATAGAAGGGGAGGGAGCAGAGCAAGATGGCTGAATAGCAACCTCCAGCGATCGTCCTTCCACTTGAACACCCTACCTAACGACTATGCACACAAGCAAGCAGCTCCCAAATAACCAAAAATCACGTGAGTGGTCATACTACCTGGCTCCCACGTTATAAAAGTAGAGTGACACTGGAGAGGGCAAAAAAGACAATCTTGCGTCGCCTGTGTCACCCCTGCCCCATGGCCTGACAATGCCATGCCAGTGTACCAGGTGAAGAATCTGTGCACTTGGGGGAGAGTCAAGTGATTGTGGCACTTTGTATTGAAACCCAGGGTCTCGCTCAAATAGGGGAACACAGGACGGGGAAGAATTCTGGCAGTGCTCATGGAGGGAGTATTTAGACCAGCCCAGCCAGAGGGAAATCCCCCACCCAGAAACTCAAGTTCCAACCAGCCCCATCACCAACTTGCCAAAAGCAGACTAGGACCTGGACTAAATTTGTAAGGCAGTTGGGCTACACTGGGCAATTCTAGTGGCTATGCTGCCTTCGTGAACTTACCTTCAACAAAGGTACCAAGAGCACACAATGCAGAAAGGACAGTCTCTTCAATAATGGTGGTGGGAAAACTGGATAGCCACTTGCAAAAGAATGAAACTAGACCCCTGCCTCTCACCATGTACAAGAATCAAATCAAAATGAATTAAAGACTTAAATCTAAGACCTGAAACTGTTAAACTACTAAAAGAAAACATTGGAGAACTACACTTTGGTCTGGGCAAGGACTCCATAGCACAGGCAACCAAAGCAAAATTGGACACATGGGATCACATCCATCTTAAAAGCTTAAGCACAGCAAAGCAAATAATAAAGTGAAGAGACAACCCGTAGAATGGGGGAAAATATTCACAAGTTACTCTTCCGACACTAATAATTAGAACATAAAAGGAGCTCCTAAAACTCAACCAGAAAAAATCAAATAATCTAATTAAAAAATGTGCAAACGGATCTGAATGGACATTTCTCAAAAGAAGACGTACAAATAGCAACAGGTCTATGAAAAGATGCTCAGCATCATCAGTCACCAGAGAAATGCAAATCAAAAGTATGATGAGTATCATCCCAGTTAAAATAGCTTTCATCAAAAAGAAAGGCAATAACATTGCTGGCAAGGATGTAGAGAAAGGGTACCCCTCATACACTATTGGTGTGGATAGGAATTAGTGCAACCACTATGGAGGACAGTATGGAGGTTCCTCAAGAAACTGAAAGTAGAACCAACATATAACCCAGCAAACCCACTGCTGGGTATATATATACAAAGGAGGAGAAATCATATATCAATACTGATATGTGCACTATTCATAATAGTTGAGATTTGGAGTCAACATAAGTTCCCATCAGCAGATGAAGGGATAAAGAAATTGTGGTACATATACGCAATAAAATATTATATAGCCACAAGAAAGAATAAAATCCTGCCATTTGCAACAACATGGATAGAACTGGGGAACATTATGTTAAGTGAAATAAGCCAAACACAGAAAGGCAAATCTTGCATGTTCTTACTCATGTGTTGGAGTTAAATATTAAGACAATTGATGTCATAGAGACAAATAGTAAAATGATAGTTACCAGAGGCTGGGAAGAGTAGTGGGGAGGGAGGCATAAAGTGGAGAAGGTCAACAGATGCAAAAATATTAGATAGACAGCTAGCACAACAAAGTGATTATAACCAATGATAAGTTAGGGTATACTTTAAAATAACTAAGAGTAGAATTGCAATGTTCCTAACACAAAGAAACATTTAATGCCTGAGATGATGGCTTCCCCAATTACTCTGATTTGATTAATTCACATGGTATGCTAGTATTAATATGTCAGATGTATCCCATAAAGGTATGCAACTGTTATGTACCCATAATCATTAAAAAAGACAAAAAAGGCATTTACAGAGTGAATTTTTTGTTTATTGAATCTAATAATAAAGAAGAAATCAGGTGTCGTGTCTTTCATGGTTTTAGGTTTTCCACCATTTCGTTATTCCAGGGATTTGTTTCTGATGGATTTGTACAAAAGTGTTGGTCCACAACAGATGGAAACTTAGCAAAACGAACAGGACTAACCTAGTCCTTGAGCACAGATACTGAATTTTGCTTGCGCCTCAACTCAGATGGATATGTTGAAGGCCTATCCCCCAGTATGGCTGTATTTGGAGAAAGGAAGTAATTAAGGTTAAATGAGATCACAAGGGTGACCTTTGATTCTTTTGGATTAGTGTACCTGTAAGAGGAGACTCCAGAGGAGTTCTCTCCCTCTCTCTCTCTTCCCCCTCTTTTTGCCTTTTCTTCCTCTCTCCCATGTGAGGATACAATGAGAAGGCAGCAGTCTACACGCTAGGGAGAGAGCCCTCACCTCATTGGAAACTGAATTGGTCAGTACCTTGATCTTGGACTTCCTAGCCTCTAGAACTGTAAAAAAATAAATGTCTTGTTTAAGCCACCAAGGTTCTGCTATTTTCATAGGGCAGCACAAGCAAACTACTATGCACTGGCTCAGAAGATCAGTGTAAAGTCACTGCTATCCGCCTGTGTTCTGCCTTCAACTCAAGAAAACCATGTTGGGGATCGTGTGGGGGAAAATAAAAGAGCAGCTCAGTTCTGTAAGATGGAAAAAAGAAGTGCCTCTGAAATGTTTTGATGATGTCCTGGGTCTTAACTTCACCTTTCATGGGGAGAAATATACTAGGATAAATTGAGAATATTCACAATGTTTTAAATAGGGAAAAGTCTGCTGCTGCATAATAATGCCAATACTAATGAGATGTTAACAAATTGTAGTTTTTTAGAAGCTGTGACCCTCATTTGAACCAGTGTTCAGTAAGGTTGAAACAGTGAGGTTTTATTTAGGCTGAATGGAAAGCAAAATTATTATTGAAAAATTGGCTGCAATTCTAGGATAAGACGTTCGTTATTATCTATCACAATGAAAGAAGAAAAGAACCGCTTCTATTTTGATCAAAAGACTCAGGGCACTAAGAAGAGATTTAATCTAACTCAACACTTTGTGCATTTGATACAAAATTGAATGTGAAAGTTTCTTCTTTTGGAGCCATTTTATAGTGACACATTCAAACTCTAGAGAAGTGACACCCTGATGGTCCAGGGGAATTAAAATGTGCCATCCTTTGTCTGTAAGGGTGCCATCACAGTATGCTTACTGAATTGGTCCAGGCTTTGGAATTTTATTGATTGGTTTCTCCTTCTAGCCTGATCCTCCCTGTGACCTGCCACAGAATTCATTAGACACTGTCTAGGATCAGGGGTAGAGTCTGCAGACAGGATATTGAACATTCACGTCTCTGTTGAATAGTGTTACATCATATGTATATATAGACTATGATTTATGTACCCAATCTACCACCGATGGATGTTTAGATTGATTCCTTTGTTCCTTTACTTATTGCTAATACAAACACGATTCTATTTATATGAGCATAAGTGTCTCCTAGTACACATTCATGAGTGTTTTCTATGATATATTTCTAGAAATACAATAAATTGGTGGTGGTCCATTATGTACATTTTTACTTTTAGTAAATATGCTAAAGAGTTTTCTAAAGTAGATATTCAATAGAATGATCTTTAAGTTTTATTCAAAATTTGTAAATTATTTTAGATTTCCTTAGGAATAATAATAGTTTTTCTCCATCCTTAAATATTTTAATTTTTTTTTTTTTTTTTTTTGAGACAGAGCCTCAAGCTGTCACCCTGGATAGAGTGCTCTGGCATCACAGCTCACAGCAACCTCCAATTCCTGGGCTGAAGCGAGTCTCTTGCCTCGGCCTCCCAAGTAGCTGGGACTACACGCGCCCACCACAACGCCCAGCCCTTTATTTGGTTGCAGCCATCATTGTTGTTTGGCGGGTCCGGGCTGGATTCGAACCCGCCAGCTCAGGTGCACGTGGCTGGCGCCTTAGCCCGCTGAGCCACAGGCACCGAGCCAATATTTTAATTTTTTTATCTTGCCTTCCTGTACTGGCCATGGACATTCAGTACAATGTTGAAGAAATAGTAATAGT
>CAUYON010028547.1:0-15775 GCA_963573935.1 Arctocebus calabarensis
CTGTAGTCCCAGCTACTAGGGAGGCTGAGGCAAGAGAATCGCTTAAGCCCAAGAGCTGGAGGTTGCTGTGAGCAGTGTGACGCCACGGCACTCTACCCAGGGCGATAAAGTGAGACTCTGTCTCTACAAAAACAAAAAAAAAGAAGAAGAAGAAAAAAATTAAAAGTACCATTTACAATAAAATATGAACATTTTTTATTTACATAAAAAATATGAACTATGGGCAGGAGTGGTGGTTTGTGTCCCAGGTGGGTGCAGGAGGCTCCACTGTGGGGACAAAGCCCTCAAGGGAATTCACTTACTAGAGTGTGGAGATTCTTCCTTCATAGTTCAAATCTTGTGGCTCTTGGAAACAGTCCTTCCAACTCCCTCTCCTCACATACTTGTCTGAAGATGGTGGGGGAGGAGAACTACATTGATCAGGAGTGAACTCACAGTTGTTCTATCAAGAACTAGAAGATTGGCTGGGTGCCTGTGGCTCAACGGGCTAAGGCGCCAGCCACGTACACCTGAGCTGGTGGGTTCGAATCCAGCCTGGACCTGCCAAACAACGATGGCTGCAACCAAAACATGGCCGGGCGTTGTGGGGGGTGCCTGTAGTCCCAGCTACTTGGGAGGCGGAGGCAGGAGACTCACTTGAGCCCAGGAATTGGAAGTTGCTGTGAGCTGTGATGTCACAGCACTCTATCCAGGGTGACAGCTTGAGGCTCTGTCTCAAAAACAAAAAAAAAAGAACTAGAAGATTCTTGAACAATGCTGATGCTTTATATCTTGGCAGCAAAAACCTTAATTCTCTGCCTTGCCATTTGCTGGAGTGAAAATACACCAGAGGAAAAGGTTGGAAGCAAAACAGCAAAAACTGGAGGCTGAAAGGAAGAAGCAATCAGAGAAGAAAGATAACTGAAGGAAGTCCAAGATTTTGCGATATAAATGTCAGCTTAAGTGGGTTTCTGCTGAGAAGAAAAAAAAAAAGACTTAATTATTGAATGATGTATCAGAGGAACAACATCCAACCAATACCCTTAAGCTTAAAACAAGTGCATTTTTATATAGTTTTAAAAGAACTGGTATTTTGTTTACCAACATAAAATGCTCTTGTAAAAAAATATAAAATACTTAGGGATAGGCTCGGCGCCTGTGGCTTAGCGGGCTAAGATGCCAGCCACATACACATGAGCTGCTGGGTTCCAATCCAGCCTGGGTCCGCCAAACAACAATGACTGCCGCAACCAAAAAAAAAAATAGCTGGGCGTTGTGGCGAGCGCTGTAGTCCCAGTTACTTGGGAGGCCGAGGCAGGAGAATCGCTTGAGCCCAGGAGTTGGAGGTTGCTGTGAGCTGTGATGCCACAGCACTCTACCCAGGGCGACAACTTGAGACTGTCTCAAAAAAAAAAAAATACTTAGGGATAACTTAATCGCACATGTAAAACCTATACACTGAAAGCTAAAAATGTTAGTAAATTTGGCCGGGTGTGGTAGCTCACTCCTGTAATCCTAACACTCTGGGAGGCCGAGGTGGGTGGATTCCCTGAGCTCAACAGTTCGAGACCAGCATGAGCAAGAGCAAGACCTCATCTCTAAAAATAAAAAATAAACAAAAGGGCACTGTCCCCATATACCAGAGGTGGTGGGCTCAAACCCAGCCCTGGCCAAAAAAAAAAAAAATGGCGCCTGTGGCTCAATGGGCTAAGTCGCCAGTCACGTACACCTGAGCTGGCGGGTTCGAATCCAGCCCAGGCCCGCCAAACAACAATGGTGGCTGCAACCAAAATGGCCAGGCGTTGTGGCGGGCGCCTGTAGTTCCAGCTACTTGGGAGGCGGAGGCAGGAGACTCGCTTGAACCCAGGAATTGGAGGTTGCTGTGAGCTGTGATGCCACAGCACTCTACCAGGGTGACAGCTTGAGGCTCTGTCTCAAAAAAAAAAAAAAATGAATGAAGGCTTGGCACCCGTAGCTCAGTGAGTAGGGCGCTGGCCACATACACTGAAGCTGGTGGGTTTGAGCCCGGATTGGGCCTGCTAAACAACAACTGCAACCAAAAAATAGCTGGGCAGTGCAGCAGGTGCCTGTAGTCCCAGCTACTCGGGAGGTTGAGGCAAGAGAACTGCTTAAGCCCAAGAGTTTGAGGTTGCTGTGAGCTGTGATGCCATTGCACTCTACAGAGGGCAACCTAATGAGACCCTATCTCAAAATAAATAAATAAATATATAGATAAAGGAAATAAATAAATATATATATATATATAAAGGAAATATTGAAAGAAAGACATTTGATGACATTCAAGATGTCAAGAGTAATACAACAACAGCTCTGATGACCATTTCAGAGAAAGAGTTCCAAAATTGCTTTGAAGGGTAGGCTAGGCACTGGCTTCTGTAGCCTAGTGTTATGGCAGGTGCCTCTAGTCCCAGCTACTTGGGAGGCTGAGGCAAGAGAATCGCTTAAGCCCAAGAGTTAAAGGTTGCTGTGAACTGTGATGCCACGGCACTCTACCTAGGGTGACATAGTGAGACTCTTGTCTCAAAAAAAAAAAAAGTCATTCCAGAGAGTGGCTTAGCTGTGGATGGCAGTTACAGGGTCATGGGCATGTGAACACTGCAGATGCATCGATAAGGGAGGAAGAACTTGTGGTGAGAGCACAAGGGTATCAGCCTTAGCACCCAGGGTCGTTACCCAAACAGCACACTGAGGGACTGAAATCATTGCCACTGGGAAGGGAACAGAACGGGCAGCTGCCTCTGTATACCACAAGTGCACAGGACTTTCACCAAGAGGGAGACTCCTCTTGCCAACTGCCTGACCCTCAGATAACGACCTTGAGACCATCTAGGGGTGAAGGAAGCCCTTAATCTTTCAACTGCTTGCCAGGGAGAAGGGACCTTCCCCGCCCAGTGACTAGGCTGTCCCTCCCATTCTGCTTGGTACATGACATTCGGTTGGTATGAGAGCCATCCCTGTTACCCAGGCACAGCTCCTTTCTCCTTCCCACTGCCCACTTCTGCATATGCACCGCCTCTGGACAAAGCTAAGGGCTTCCTTCCTTCCCTCAGGGCAGGTGGTCCTTCTGTGGCCTCGAAGACTGCTTTGCTCAGCTTTTTCTTTACTCCTCCATGTCCATGATGATTTCTCTCTCTTTCATCCCGTAAATGCCCTTTAAGGGCCTGTCCAGCATCCCCTAATGCTCTCCACACTGCCCCATGTTGATTAACCCTTAACCTCTCCTGGGTGACAATGGCAGCCTCTCTGCACGGGCCTGTGCACTCCTGTGACAGGGCCCATGTCCTGACCAATCAGTGGACAGAGAAGGATAGGTAGACCTAGGGGTCCTGCCATCTCTGCCTCTCACCTACCCCCACCAGGCTGAGGGGGATCAGGAGGCACCCAAGGACCCTTCCTTAGAACCTTAATGGGAGGGGGCACACAGCTGAGCTATGCTGGACAGAGGGCCCAGAAACGCCCCCTGTTAGGCAGATGCCCACTCCTGGGTAAGGCTGCCAGGAGGGCAGGGGCTGCTGGGCAGCCCAGAGCCATCTCTGCTGACTCATGTGGCCCTCATGGTGAATAAATCCATCCAATCCTTCTCATGGGAACTGCTGTCAAGCCCTATCTTTCTTGTCCCCTATAAGGTGGCTGGGGCAGGCAGTGGGACTCTGCCTGTTCTAGGCTCTCACCTGGCATAGTACCTGTGTGTACCTGCAGGATCCCAGAGATTGGGGACTCTCAGCTGAGAAGCCAAGCTCTCCCTCTTGCCTTGGTGTCTCTGGGTTCCTCTTGGTGGTCTCCAGCACTTGTCCTGGCTAAACGGGGTAGAGCTGGGTCCTGGTTTTTGGGTGGACACAAACCCTGCTTATTGGAGCCCAGGGGAGACTGCAGTGCTGGCCCTTCCTCAATACTTTTCTCCAGGTCTGACAACAGGAAGCAGAAGGCCAGGGAGCAGAGGTAGCCACAGGCTTGCCATAGGATTCGGAGTTCCCAGCACACTGCTGGGATCTAGCCCTGCAGAGAAACTCATGACCACTTGTTCACCAGAAAGCTGGTATCACTTCCTTCAGCCTCCAGCTCTGGTGGAATGAAAAAAGGGCCCACTTACAGACCTGGACGCCCCAGCACCGCCCATGTCGTTGCTATGTTCAATTTTCAGTCATCTGCCTCCCATTTTACAGAAGGGAGACTCAGGGCACAGAGAGCTGGGTGTAGCCTGTTCAAGGTCACACAGCCAGGAGTGGGGGAGCAAAGCAGGGACTTGAGCCTTGCTTTGTCTTATTCCTCGGCCAGGGTCCTTAACATCGCTGCCAATTGAGAGGCATCATTATACAAGGACATTTGTCTCCTTGATAACAGAGTCCCAGAGCCAGTACCTTGCATAGGCAAGGAAGACAAAAAGTGCAGGTAGGGTGAGACTTTTCCCCAGTGGCTTTTCCTATGTCATCTGTTCTAGAACCCAGGGTGGACCTGACTTTCTGCTCTTTTGTAGATCGCAAGGAGAGTGTGAGGACACAGGGGCTCTGACGAGCTGCAGCTGCAGTGTTTAGGTATCGGTGTGCAAAGGGCTCAGCAAAAAAACAGACATGCATGCGTGTGGGGTGTGGGTGTGTCATACGTGGTGTGGTATGTACATGTGTGTGACACATGTGTGGGGTGTGATGTGAAGGTGTGATGCATGTGGTGTGTGGAGTGTGTGTGCCAGGAGCAAGGTATGGTTTGTTTATGTGTATTTATGTGTGATGTGTGTGAGATATGTGATTTGTCTGTGTGGTATGATCTGTGGTATGTGAGACATGGATGCCTGTGTGGCATGGTATGTACATTTGTGAGTAATATGTGTAGTATGCATCTGTGTGGTGTATTTGTGTGTGGCATGTGCATGTGTGTGGAGTGTGCACATGTGTGGTGTCTGTACATGTGTGTGGTGATGAGGTGTGGGGTGTGAATGGTGTCTGTATGGTGTGTGTGTTTGGTGCTCTGTGGATATGTGATGCTGTGGGGGTGGGTCAGTGCCTGCATCTTTGGAACACAGCCACTTGTGTCCCCTCTGCCCCTTGGAGCTGGGAGGGGCTGGGGCCCTGTCAAGCTTTCTGGGCAGGAAGAGCAACACTTGGCCGAGGGCCACACTTGGGCCTGGTCAGTGGGAGGCTGTGTCGGTCTCCAGCGTCACCAGTCAACAGAGAAGACAGACAAACAGGAAAAAAGGAGCTGCCCTGGGCTGGGCTGGGCTGGCCTAGGCTGAGCCTCGAGGGCCTGGGGGTGAGAAAGCACCTGGGCTGGGGGCTGGGGGCTGGTGAAGACGGGGCACTAAGTGTCTCCTCTCAGGCCCCCTGCACGTGGAGCAGGTGCCAGGAAAGTGTGCCCTAGCACGTGTCATGTGCCCGTGAATTCAGATGAGTGTGACTATGTTGAGTGTGAGCCTCAGTGGGCATGTGGCTGCAGTGTGCACAGAGACACATAGAGCCAGGAGGTCCCCAGCCCCCCTTCCAGAAAGGTAGCTGCAGGTGGGGGAGGAGGAAGAGGGTGGGGGTGGCCCTGGCTCCCACAGGACCCTGGGGAGGAAGCTGGATCTCACAGGGACACATTAAGCCCTGGTTTGGCCCCTACTCCACCCCCTCCCTTCCTGTTCCTCATCTTGGGCCAAATGGCCAACCTAATTAAGGAGGAGGAGGGGCCTGGGTGGCCTGGGAGGGGCCCAAAAAGGGGCAGAAAAAGCCTGGCTGGGGAAAAAGGAGTGACATTTTGGCTGAGCCAGGCCCACCCATTTCTGGCCTCAGTTTCCCCACTTATAAAATGCGGTGCTGAGCTAACTCATCTCCTAGAGCCACGCAGTTTCATAAGGTGGCCCTTGCAGAGAAGTAGTGGGGGAGATTGTGAGTGGCAGGCACAGAGGCTGCTGCCAACCAAGCTGGGGATGGGCTGAGGCAGGCAGGCTCAGGGCCCTCCGGAGTTGGGGGAAGGAGCCCTGGGGAAGGAACAGGGAGGCATGTGGGAAGGGGAGGAGGAGGAAGTCCCCTCATGGGCAGGTCACTCCCAGAGGCTGGGTTGGGGCGGGGCAGCAATGGAGAGCAGATCCCAGCATCCGTCCACCTTCAGGCCGCCACCCAGCTGCCCAGGAGCCCAAGAGCCTGGCCAGGTAAGGAGCTACAAAAGGGCCCTCCTGCGGAGTCCTCAGCCCTCTGACTGAGGGCTTTCTTGGCCTCCGTTGGGTCAGGGGTCTGTGTGTCTGCCTTGGGTACCTTCTCCCAAATCCCGCTCTTTTGGGCTGCCTGGGTGGGTCCTGGGCTCTGTTGTCTGTGTGACTGTCCCTCTTTACCTTCCCTGCCTAGGAGTGAGTGAGCACACACGCACTGACAGGTACCTGCCACTTGGCCACCTCTAGGGCTCCCATCTAGAGACCACAGGCAGTGGGGCTGGCCCCTCCGGTGGAGGCTGAGTGTGTCCCCATCTCCCCCAGGCACTCAGGACACCTGCCTCGGCCCCACTATGTTCGTGGCATCAACCAACTCGGGTAAGGCTCCAGCACTGCCCCCTGACCAGTGGACAGAGTGAGTCTGAGGGTGCAGAGAAGCCCCTCTAAAAACCTCCCCATTCTCCCCTCTGGGGCTGAGGACACAGTGCGTCTTCTGAGCTGTTAATGAGCAGGGAGGGGAGAGAACGCCCTTCCCTCCTGGACCATAGGAGCCATATGTGCAATTCCCCACAGACATGGCTTCCTCAGAGGAGTCATATGTGCAATTCCCCACAGACATGGCTTCCTCAGAGGAGTCCCCTCTGCTGGGAGCCAGGAAGTGGGTGTCAGAGGGGGACAAGGAAAATAAGAGTCCCAGGGTGATGGCTGCCCAGGCCACCGGCTCCAGCAGCAGGTGGGAGCCTTCTTGGGCTTGAGTCCCCTGCACAGAACCTCCCCCTCTAACTTGGCCTTCTCCCCCACCCCTGCCCAGCTGTGTCGAGGCCCCTCTCTGCACCCAGCCTGCCCGGCAACAACAGCCAGGAGAAGCCGCTGGATGCCCGGGACCCGCTGCTGGCCCGGGTGGAGTTGGCCCTGCTCTCCACAATCTTTGTGGCCGTGGCCCTGAGCAATGGCCTGGTGCTGGGGGCCCTGGCACGGCGGGGCCGGCGGGGCCGCTGGGCACCCATGCACATCTTCATCGGCCACTTGTGCCTGGCCGACCTGGCTGTGGCTCTGTTCCAAGTGCTGCCTCAGCTGGCCTGGGATGCCACTGATCGTTTCCATGGGCCTGATGCCCTGTGTCGGGCCGTCAAGTACCTGCAGATGGTGGGTATGTACGCCTCTTCCTACATGATCCTGGCCATGACACTGGACCGCCACCGCGCCATCTGTCGTCCTATGCTGGCATACCGCCATGGAGGTGGGGCTCACTGGAACCGGCCTGTGCTGGTGGCCTGGGCCTTCTCACTCCTTCTCAGCCTGCCCCAGCTCTTCATCTTTTCCCAGCGTGAAGTGCGTGATGGGGTCATTGACTGCTGGGCCTGCTTTGCAGAACCCTGGGGAGTTCGTGCCTATGTCACCTGGATTGCCCTGATGGTGTTCGTGGCACCTGCCCTGGGTATTGCTGCCTGCCAGGTGCTCATCTTCCGGGAGATTCATGCCAGTCTAGTTCCAGGGCCATCAGAGAGGGCTAGTGGCCGCCGTGGGGGGTGCCGGACAGGCACTCCGAGCGAGGGAGCTCGGGTGTCAGCTGCCATGGCCAAGACTGTAAGGATGACACTGGTGATCGTGATCGTCTATGTGCTATGCTGGGCGCCCTTCTTCCTTGTGCACCTGTGGGCAGCGTGGGATCCAGAGGCGCCTCGGGAAGGTGGGTGTGGCTGGGGCTGGGGTCATGGGGACCACTTGGGCTCAGCTGCACACACTCCTCTGTCCCCCATGCACACACACACCCAGACGTGGACCCCATGAGCACTTATGAACTGGTACCAGCCTGACTCTGATGCCTGGGAGCCCCTCCCCCACGCCCATGCAGACCACCTCAACTTGAGCCCTTCACTGCCCGCTCAGGAACCAAATGCAAAGGCCCAAGTTTGAGCTGCAGGTCCCTCATCCCTGCCTTGCCCGCACCCACTCTGCCCTCTTTCCCCTCCCTGGGCTCTGCTGGGCTTGCTTATCTATTTGGTGGCAAGTACCCCTGAGCTGAGGGGCAGACTTGAACTTCAGAGAGGGAGGACTTTGGTCTCTAAGGGGACTGCTGGCCTCTAGTGGGCATGTAGGGTTACAGCCCCACCTCTGGACACCCCACAGGGCCACCCTTCGTGCTGCTCATGTTGCTGGCCAGCCTCAACAGCTGCACCAACCCCTGGATCTATGCCTCCTTCAGCAGCAGCGTCTCCTCGGAGCTACGCAGTCTGCTCTGCTGTGCCCAGAGGCACAGCCCGCCCAGCCTGGGGCCCCAGGACGAGTCTTGTGCCACTGCCAGCTCCTCCCTAGCCAAGGATACATCTTCCTAAGGGACCAGCAGGCACCTTCCTTCCAAAGGCACGAAACTCGGATGCCTGATGGGGGCGCTGTCACGGAAAACTGGTCAGAACCTGTAGCCCTGGGCACTCCTCCATCTCCAGCTGGTTCCTAGCTGTTTGAAGAAGTCTCAGGCTCTAAGACATGAGGATGTGAGGAGCTCCTTAGTTCCTCCACATCAGCTGGGCAGGGGACGGTAACAGAGGCCCAGGCAACACAGGAGAGACAGAGATCCTCGGCAGCCAAAGAAGAAGGACCAGAGCGAGACCAGGGGCTTTTCCTACTACAGCTCTCTAGTCCTCCCTTCTCTCCTCATTCTCTCCCTAATAAAAGCTGCAGCTCATTTTCCACATGGTGAAGGGCCTCCTTCAATTAGGGTAACAGGGAGGGGGGCGTGTGTGGCAGCACACACCATGGGCACAGCTCTGGAAGCCAACGCGCAGGCAACCAAACATTCAAAGTTGCAGGTCCCCAAGTGAAATAGTCATCGCATGGACATCATGGACAGCTCTGTGTCTGGGGACCCCCAGCGGAAGCTGTTTTGGCCGCCCAACCTGTTGTTCTAGCATCACTTCCAGCGTGGTGGTGCTGGGACCCTGTAACCACCTGCCCAGCCCCTCAAGACAGACAGCTAGCTCATACTGGGGAACCAATCCATTGGTCTTTATGAATCACCACTCCCTAAACCCCCTGCCAGGCAGCTGAGAAAGAGCTCATCTGAGCAAGGGTGCCTGCCACCTAATGGCTGCCACTGAGCCTTCACAGTAAAGCCTCCTTCCTCAGCTGCCCCAAAAGGGGCCTATGCCAGGGTTGGGCGGAGACAAGGCATGGGTTGGGACCCCAATTTGGGCAGCCTCACCCTCCTCTGTACTTGGGAGAAGCAGAGGGCTCGGGAGAGTGGCCAGCTTCTGGGTGGCCACCTGGGGCAAGATCAGGCCCACAGAGACTCCTCCAGCAGCACCTCAGTGTGGCTTGAGGGTTGAGTCTGGACCCTGGGCATTTGACGCTGAGGGTGAGGCTGGGGCCCCAGGGCTACGGGAGAAGCCTTTGTTCCTGCCTAGGCGGCTACGGGACCCTGGGCTGGGGGAGGTGGCAGACGCTGGCCTGAGGCCCTGGAGAATAGCGGTTTTTCCCAAGAGCTCCTGAAACACGGAATCCATGTTCTGTGCCACAGCCTGGCGGAACAGAGAGGGAGGGTGTTCGGTGAGTGCGTCTCCCCATCTTCCAGACCCTGCCCAGGCCTCAACCTAAGCTCCTCCCCCTCCAGAAACAAAGGCCTCCTGCCACTACCCTGTCACCAGGGCCCCTCCTTTCCATGGGCCACACAGTGCTCAGTGCTGGGCACAGCTGCCTGCCCCTCCTCCCTCAGCTTCCAGGCCACCTCCCCCACTCCACACCTGGTTTCTCTCCTGCCACCTTGATGTTTCTGTCACAATCTCCTCTGGGGACAGCAATTGCTTGGCCTAGTCCTGGGCTCACTCTCCCTGGCTAAGATCACATCCTCGCCCAGCCTCAGGGGCCATCAGCATGCAGGGGACTCCCAGGCCAATGTCTTCCCATGGGGTCTCCCAGCTACCCTCCTCAGCCCCCTACCGCCTGGCTCCTGCTCCTGCATGTCCACCCCACCTGCCAAACTCCCTAGGCCAAGGGCTGGTCCACACCTGGGTCACCCACATGCTCTTGAGCTCTCTCCTTCTAGGACTCAGTGACAGTCCCCAGGGCTTCTGTGCTCAGCCCACTGGTGCTCATAGAGCCCGTTGCACAGAGCAGGAAGCAGGGTCCCCCAGGCTGTGCCCATTGCCAGCTATGCCCTGAGCCTGCTCTCCGCCCCTGTAAGAGCTGCTGCTGCCCCACCCTGCTCCTAGACACCCACCCCTTCCTGCCTCCCTGCCATCTGTCCCTTTCATCCTCCCCAACATGCCAAGAGACTGCCATGTCACCGCCTGGTACCTAGCCTGGCTCCAGATGCCCTGGAGCCCCTCGCCCATACCCATGTAGGCCACCTTAATTCAAGCCTGTCACTCCCCACTCAGGAACCAAACCTGAAGACCCAAGCAAAATCTACAGGCCCCTCATCCCTACCCTACCCACACTCATTCTACCCTCTTTCCCCTCCCTGGGCTCTGCTCTGGGCGTGCTTATCTGGTGGCAAGTACCCCTGAGCTGAGGAACAAAGACTTGAACCTCAGGGAGGAAGGAGTTTGGTCTCCCTCACCTGCCACCTTGCTAGTTCCAGCTCTCACCTTATCCACCTCCATGTGTTGTTCTGGGGAGGATGGGACCAAGCAGTGCCGTCTGTGCCCAGAGGGGCCCACAACCTCGGGTAGGGTGCACACCTCTGGCCTGCAGGGCACAGACAGTGAGCCTGGTGGGGGACTCTGGAAAGCCCCTGAGCTAACTTGGTAGTGATTCCTCCTATCCTGGGATATTGTCAAAGAGAAGAAGCTGGGCTCGGCCCCCTTAGCTCTGTGGCTAGGGCGCCAGTCACATACACTAGAGCTGGTGGATTCAAATCCAGCCCAGGCCTGCTAAATAACAATGACAACTACAACAGAAAAATAGCTGGGCATTGTGGCAGGCGCCTGTAGTCCCAGCTACTTGGGAGGCGGAGGCAAGAGAATCACTTTAGCCCAAGAGTTGAAGGTTGTTGTGAGCTGTGACTCCACAGCACTCTACCGAGGGTGACATAGTGAGACTGTCTCAAAAAAAGAGAAGAGGCTGGCCCCAGTGATCCCCAAGCTCCTCTAGAGCCTCTCCCTATCACAGCCAGGCTGTGACTCCTCCTTTCTCAGCAGCCCTTATCTGACAACCCTCAACCCCTACACGGCCCAAGCCTGACCCCACCACCCTCTGGCCTGAGACATCCACATGGTCTTCCTGTCTTTCCCCTTGCTTACCGATAGGTGGACTCCAAGGCCAGAAGCCTCTCTGGACTACTCCCCAGCTCCTCTGCAGCCTGTGGGCCTTGGCCTGCGGCCTGCTTCTCTGCCCTGGGTGGGAGAACAGCATGGGGGCCTGGGGCCAGAAGCCTAAGCGCCACCCAAAAATGGTCTGGTCAGAAATGCTAATTCTCACGCCCAGCCAGCCCTATGGAACCTGTCTTGGGGAGGGGGGAGGACAGTAACCTGTGTGTGGACAGCTGTGGCCTAAGCACCTGTGGGTGAGAGTAGTGACTTCCAGAGACTGGTGACCGAGGGCCAGGCTAGGGCAGCCTTGGCCATTGAGGCCTGGGAAGGCTGGGGTAGAAACTGTGGGCCGTCCCTGCAGTGGGGCCCACTCACCCTGCGGGCAGCATGATGTACTTATGAGGAATGAGTCCCCGCACCCCAGCGTGCTCCCCTCGCCACCAGTCACTAGAAGCTCGCTCGTGCAGCTGCAGCACGTCCCCACGCTGGAATGTCAGCTCCTGGGCAGTGCGGCCCGTGTAGGCAAAGCAGGCCACAGCCTCCACAACTCCCTCTAGATCTGAGAAGAAGTGGGGGTCAGAGTGGAGGTGGAGTGGGTACCTGGGGGAGGCAGGGGTGCTCCTGCCCAACCCCTCACCATCCTCCTGGGTTGTGGCCTCAGCTTCCAGCTCTGGCTCATGCTCTCCTGCTAGGCCCTCCAGCTGAGCGTCCCTGGGGTTTGGAGCAGAGCAAGGCAGGTAAGGGGCCCTTCTCTCCATAGGATCCCCCCAGGCAGCACCAAGAGTGTACCCCAGGCAGCCGGTGTTAGGCGGAGCCATGCACTTCTCGTAGACAGGGCCTGGCAGCGTGGTGACACCTGGGAACACCTGAGCAGGCTGCATGATCAGCGTCTGCACCAGCTGGTTCACCCGGCTCTGCAAGGCCACTGGGTCCTGCCCAGCAGGCACGGGCAGCAGTGTTGGCCCAAAGCACACAGCCAGGTTGTAGGGGTCCATCATGTTCTCATCGCTGTACTGGGCCAGGCTGAGGGTACATATGGTCGCAAGCAGGGAGCTCCCACTTGTTGTCCCCCCATAACCCTCACCCCAGCTCACCCCCAGGAAGCACTCACTGGCTGAGGAAGGTGAAGAGGTAGCGCAGGACCACCAGCACTGATGGCGGCAGGCGGGCCAGGAGGCAGCTCACATGCTCCACACGCTTCCCCACAGCCTCCAGCTCTGTGACCAGGCCCACCCCCCAGAAAGAGCCTGGTGAGTGGCACTGCCACTAGTGAGTGTGCCCCCACTCAGCCGCAATGGGCCCCAGCCTGACCTGAAGCAGCCACCAGCTCCCCAAACAGGTCCAAGGGGAAGAGCGGGGGCTCCAGGCTCCGGAAGTAGAGCTTCAGCACCCCAGCCACTGAGTCCACGTCATGGGCGCTGCAGCCTTCCACCAGTGGGTCCTCCCCTGCAGACAAATGATGTGGGTGGGGTGAGAAGGCCAATGCTCTGTCCTCCCCCACACCCCAACCAAGCCATCCTCACCTCTCTCGAAGGCATCTCGAATCTCTGACACTCGGGGCTGGGCACCTGACACCCGGAAGATGCCTTCGTGCTGCAGGCCTGTGGGAGCACAGGGAGGTGCTGGGCACCCAGACCCACTTTGCCCTCCCAAGACTGACCCTAGACTCTGCCTGGCACCAGGGCAGCAGAAGGGCCAGGCCTGGCTTACCATGGAGGTTAATGAAGCGGATGCAGCTCTCCACCACCAGGGGAATGGGCTGGCCTGAGCTCTGTGGACAGAGAGGGTGTTCTGCTCTGTCACTCAATCACTTTCATTTTCCTTAACAATACATTACCATTGTCAGCATAGAAATCCAACATGCAGTTTGCCAGATTCACTCCTAAGTATCTGATATCTCTTTTCTGTTCTTTCCTTTTTTTTTTTTTTTTTGAGATAGAGTCTCACTCTGTCACCCTGGGTACAGTGGCCTGGTGTCATAGCTCACAGCAACCTCAAACTTGTGGGCTCAAGCAATCCTCCTGCCTTAGTCTCCTGAGTAGCTGGGACTACAGGTGCCCATAACCATGCCCAGCTAGTTTATCTTTTTTTTTTTGAGACAGAGCCTCAAGCTGTCACCCTGGATAGAGTGCTGTGGCATCACAGCTCACAGCAACTTCCAATTCCTGGGCTCAAGCAAGTCTCTTCCCTCCGCCTCCCAAGTAGCTGGGACCACAGGCGCCTGCCACAACACCCGGCCATTTTTTGGTTGCAGCTGTCATTGTTGTTTGGCAGGCCCGGGCTGGATTCGAACCCACCAGCTCAGGTGTACGTAGCTGGCGCCTTAGCCCACTGAGCCACAGGCGCCAAGCCTAGTTTGTCTATTTTTATTTTGTATTTATTTTATTTGTTTAATTTTTTTTTTTTTTTGAGACAGAGTTTCACTTTGTCACCCTTGGTAGAGTTCCATGGTGTCACAGCTCACAGCAACCTCAAACTCTTGGGCTCAAGTGATACTCTTGTCTCAGCCTCCCAAGTACCTGGGACTACAAGCACCTGGCATAATGCCTGACTGTTTTGAGATGAGGTCTCGCTCTGGCCCAGGCTGGTTTTGAACCTGTGAGCTCAGGCAATCCACCCACCTCCCCCTTCCAAGTGCTGGGATTACAGGCATGAGCCACCACACCGCTAGTTTTACTATTTTTAGCAGAGATAGGGTCTCACTCTTGGTCAGGCTGGTCTCCAACTCCTGAGCTCAGGCAATCCACTCACCTCAGCCTCCCAGAGTACAGGGATTATAGGCGGAAGCCATCACGCTCAGGCGTGTCTGATATTTCTGATGCTATGTCAAGTAATGCTTTATGTCTAATTTGCAAACTATTTGTTGTTGGAATGTAAAATTGCAGTTGAACTCTGTATGCTGACTTTGAATCAAGTAACACTGCAAAACTCAATTTTTTTTTTTTTGTCCAGGACTGGGTTTGAACCTGCCTAATAGGGCAGGATATGGGGCCGGCACCCTACTCCTTGAGCCGCAGGCACCGACTTCAATTTTTTTTTTTATTAAATCATAGCTGTGTACATTAATGCAATCATGGGGTACAATGTACTGGTTTTATATACTTATATACTTATATAAAAATATTTTTATATAAATATTTTCATCAAACTGGTTAACATAGCCTTCATGGCATTTTCTAAGTTATTGTGTTAAGACATTTATATTCTACATTTAGTAAGTTTCACCTGTATCCCTCTAAGATGCACCGTAGGTGTGGTAGAACTCAAATTTTGTTCATGTAAACAGTCTCTCAAGGCCAAGTGTAGTGGCTCATGCTGTAATTCCAGCATTTTGGGAGGCTGAGGTGAAAAGATCACTTGAGGTCAGAAGTTTGAGAGCAGCCTGAGCAACATAATGAGATCCCCATCTCTACAAAAAATAAAATTATTGCCAGGGTATGGTGGAATGTGCCTGTGGTCCCAGCTACTCAGAAGGTTGACCCAAAAGGATTGCTTGAGCCCAGGAGTTTGTGGTCTCAGTGAGCTATGAAGATGCCACTGCATTCTAGCCAGGGCAATAGAGCAAGAGAGTCTGTCTCAATAAATAAATAGCCTGGCTCGGCGCCTGTGGCTCAGCGGGCTAAGGCGCCAGCCATGTAAACCTGAGCTGGTGGGTTCGAATCCAGCCTGGGCCCGCCAACCAATAATGACGGCTGCAACCCAAACAAAAATGGCCGGGCGTTGTGGCGGGTGCCTATAGTCCCAGCTACTTGGGAGGCAGAGGCAGGAGACTCGCTTGAGTCCAGGAATTGGAGGTTGCTGTGAGCTGTGATGCCATAGCACTCTATCCAGGGCGACAGCTTGAGGCTCTGTCTCAAAAAAAAAAAAAAAATAAATAAATAAATAGCCTGCCAAATGTTTTGAATGTTCTATGTACATAATCACATAATTGCAAATGATAGTGTTATTTCTTCTTTTCTGATCTCTTTTACTTCCCTTGTTTTGCTGTCCAGGGTCCCCAGTAGCATGCTGGCCACAAGTGGGGCTTATGAGTGTCTTGTGTTTATCCCAGTTACAGGGGAAACTCTCAACATCACACCCCTAAAAATGCTGCTGCCCCTTCACTATTTAAGGATGTGGCTTTTATTTTATTTATTTAGCAGCTTTTTGGCTGGGGTCGAGTTTGAACCCGTCACCTCTGGTATATGGGCCAGTGCCCTACTCCTTGAGCCACAGGCGCCGCCCAAGGATGTGGCTTTTATTTTATTTATTTATTTATTTATTTATTTATTTATTTATTTATTTATTTATTGAGACAGAGCCTCAAGCTGTCATCCTGGATAGAGTGCTGTGGCATCACAGCTCACAGCAACCTCCAATTCCTGGGCTCAAGCGAGTCTCTTGCCTCCACCTCCCAAGTAGCTGGGAC
>CAUYON010028552.1:0-10819 GCA_963573935.1 Arctocebus calabarensis
TGTTGTGGCGGGCGCCTGTAGTCCCAGCTACTTGGGAAGTGAAGGCAAGAGACTCGCTTGAGCCCAGGAATTGGAGGTTGCTGTGAGCTGTAATGCCACAGCACTCTATCCAGGGTGACAGCTTGAGGCTCTGTCTCAAAAAAAAAAAAAGGTGGAATAAAAATAAAGCAGAGATTAATAAATTAGAAAAATAGAAAAACAGAACTAATGAATAAATTAGGTTTTTTTTTTTTGTAGAGACAGAGTGTCACTCTATTGCCCTTGGTAGAGTGCTGTGGCATCACACAGCTCACAGCAACTTCCAACTCCTGGGCTTAGGCGATTCTCTTGCCTCAGCCTCCCGAGTAGCTGGGACTACAGGTGCCCGCCACAACGCCTGGCTATTTTTGTTTTGCAGTTTGGCCGAGGCTAGGCTTAAACCTGCCACCTATGGTATATGGGGCCGGTGCCCTACTTGATGAGCCACAGGCGTCGCTCTAAATTAGTTCTTTTTTATTGGTTCTTTTGTAAAAGTCTATGAAATAAACCACTAGCTAATTTAACCAAAGAGGGATAAAAAGGGAAAACATGAATACATAAAACAAGAAGTGACAATGGAGAAATAACCACAGAAACAAAGGCTCTCCATAAACACACAGTCTGAATACATTATATTAGAAAATGACATGCAAATAAAATTTTAAAGCCTGGATGAAATGCATACTTTTCTAGGAAAATAGAATTATCCAAAACTTGACCTAAAATCGATTAAACATTTTTTTTTATTTTTTTGAGACAGAGTCACCCTTGGTAGAGTGCCAGGGCATCATAGCTCACAGCAACCTCAAACTCTTGGGCTTAAGCCATTCTCTTGCCTCAGCCTCCCAAGTAGCTGGGATTATAGGTGTCCACCATAACACCCAGGTATTTTTTTTTTTTTTTTGAGACAGAGCCTCAAGCTGTCACCCTGGATAGAGTGCTCTAGCATCACAGCTCACAGCAACCTCCAATTCCTGGGCTCATGTGAGTCTCTTGCCTCCGCCTCCCAAGTAGCTGGGATCACAGGCGCCCGCCACAATGACCGGTCATTTTTTTTGGTTGCAGCCGTCATTGTTGTTTGGCAGACCCAGGCTAGATTCGAACCCGCCAGCTCAGGTGTACGTGGCTGGCACCTAAGCCCGTTGAGCCACAGGCGCCAAGCCTTTTTTTTTTTTTTTTTTAGAGACAGAGTCTCACTTTGTGGACCTTGGTAGAGTGCCTTGGCTTCACAGCTCACAGCAACCTCCACCTCCTGGTCTCAGGCGATTCTCTTGTCTCAGCCTCCCGAGCAACTGGGACTACAGGTGCCAGCCACAACGCCCAGCTATTTTTTGTTGTTGTTGATGTTGTTGCAGTTCTGCCGGGGTGTGTTTGTACCCGCCACCCTCAGTATATGGGACCGGCGCCCTACTCACTGAGCAACAGGCGCTACCTGTTTTTATTTTATTTATTTATTTTTTGCAGTTTTTGGCTGGGACTGGGTTTGAACCCCCACCTCTGGTATATGGGGCCGGTGCCCTACTTACTGTGTCACAGGTGCCGCCCCAGCTATTTATTTTTTGTTGTTATTGCTGTCATTGTTGTTTAGCAGGCCCTGGCTGGGTTCAAACCCACTAGCCCTGGTGCATGTGGCTGGTGTCCTAACCACTGGCCTATAGGCGCTGAATCAGATGAAATATTTTAACACATCTATTCCCACAAAAGAAAGACAGAAAGTTTCAAAATATGCAAGTCAGAGGCTGAGGCAAGAGAATCACCTATGCCCAGGAATTGGAGGTTGCTGTGACCTGTGTGATGTCACAGCCCTCTACTGAGGGCAATAAAGTGAGACTGTCTCTACAAAAAAAAAAAAAAAAATGAATCATCAACATCAACACAATGGCAGGAGCCCCTATTGTCTGAAGGTATGTGCCCTGTGCACATATGTACATGTATCCCTATATCTCTTCATTTTTGGGGAGGGATAGTCTCATTCTGTTGCCTTGGGTAGAGCGCCATGGTGTCATAGCTCACAGGAACCTCAAACTCTTGAGTTCAAAGGATCCTCTTGCCTCAGCCTTCCAAGCAGCTGGGACTATAGGCATGTACCACTATGCGGGGCTAGTTTTTCTATTTTTAGTAGAGACAGAGTCTCACTGTTGCTCAGGCTGGTCTGGAACTCCTGAGCTCGAGCAATCCACCCACTCAGCCTCCCAGAATGCTAGGAGTACAGGCATGAACCACCAAACCCGGCCCCTCCATCTATTCATTGATATTTCTTGATTTTTGTGTTTTTCAAAGAAAAATGCAGATAGACATTCCCATAAAATCTCAGGCAGCCATATGATGAATTAGAGTTAAATATACAGGTTTATATTTTGTTTATATTAAATTATATAAATGTTTATATCAAAGGAAATGCACAAATCTTATACATTTTTTTCAGACCGTTTTTGAGGGGGAATGGGTTAATTTTATTCACCAAAATATTTACTTAATAGCAACGTTGGAAATAAACCCAGATTTAGATTTTGCCATCCTCTATTTTAGTGCATAGCTAATGAACAGAGGGAGATGCTTTGGAAAAAAAGAGATTAACATAGTTATTCAGGGGTGTGAGCCACTTGGGCATGCTCTGACCTTGTTAATAGTGTTTGCAGTTTGGGGCGGCACCTGTGGCTCAGCGAGTAGGGTGCCGGCCCCACATGCCAAAGGTGGTGGGTTCAAACCCAGCCTCAGCTGAACTGCAAAACAGAAAAATAGCCGGGCATTGTGGTGGGTGCCTGTAGTCCCAGCTACTCGGAAAGTTGAGGCAAGAGAATCGCTTAAGCCCAGGAGTTGGAGGTTGCTGTGAGCTGTGACGTCACAGCACTCTCCCGAGGGCGTAAACGTGTGAAACTTTCTCTACAAAAAAAAAAAAAAAAAAAAATAGTGTTTGCAGTTTGGATCAAAGAAGTTCAGTGTCTAGGTGATGTGACCATGGATACCTGGTTGATCTGAATTAATAAGGAGGATTAACAGCCCCTGTAAAAATGTTTGGTTTGCTTTTTTTTTTTAAACAGAGCCTCAAGCTGTCGCCCTGGGTAGAGTGTCGTGGCATCACAGCTCACAGCAACCTCCAATTCCTGGGCTCAAGCAAGTCTCCTGCCTCCACCTCCCAAGTAGCTGGGACTACAGGCACCCGCTACAATGCCTGGCCATTTTTTGGTTGCAGCCGTCATTGATGTTTGGTGGGCCCAGGCTGGATTCGAACCCGCCAGCTCAGATGTACGTGGCTGGCACCTTAGCTCGTTGAGCCACAGGTGCTGAGCTTTTTTTTGAGACAAAGTCTCACTTTGTCGCCCTCAGTAGAGTGCTGTGGAGTCACATCTCACAGCAATCTCAAACTCTTGGGCTTAAATGACTCTCCTGCCTCAGCCTCCCAAGTAGCTGGGACTATAGGGGCCCACGACAACGCCCGCTATTTTTGTTGTTGTAGTTGTCATTGTTGTTTAGCAGGCCTGGGCTGGGTTTGAACCCACCAGCCCTGCTGTATGTGGCTGGTGCCATAACCACTGAGCTATGGGTGCCAAGCCTTGATTTTTCTTTTAATACATGCTTTATTTTAACTTTTTATTTTGAGGTAATTGTAGATTCACATGCAGTTGTAAAAAAATAATACAGAGAGTCTAAGCATGGTGGGTGGCTCATGCCTATAATCCCAGCACTCTGAGAGACCAAGGTAGTAGGATTGCTTGAGGCCAGGAGTTTGAGATCAACCTGCTGCGAGACACTGTTTCCTTTTTTGGGGGGGTGGAGGGACACAGAGTCTCACTCCTTTATTGTGGGTAGAGTGCCGTGCATTATGATAGCTCACAGCAACCTCAAACTCCTGGGTTCACGTGATCCTCAGTCTTCTGAGAAGCTGGAACTACAGGCATACACCACCATACCTAGCTAATTTTTCTATATTTAACTGAGACAAGGTTGCACTCTTTCTCAGGCTCGTCTCAACTCCTGAGCTCAAGCAATTCACCCACCTCAGCCTCTTACAGTGCAAGAATTATAGGCGTGAGCCACCTCACCCAGCCTGAGACCCTATTTCTATCAAAAAAAAAAAAATTAGCTGGGTGTTATGGAGCATGCTTATAGTTCCAGCTACTCAGGAGGCTGAGGTGAAAGGATTGCTTGAGTCTAGGAGTTCAGGACTGTGCTGAGACATGACTGCACCACTGTACTCCAGCCTGAGTGCCAGCAAGACCCTGACTCAAAAAAAAAAAAATTGATATACGTATATATATAAGCCGGGCTTGAGCTCAGGAGTTCAAGATCAGCCTGAGCAAGAATGAGATCCCCATCTCTACTAAAAATAGAAAAGTTAACTAGGCATGATGGCACTTGGTTGTAGTCCCACCTACTCAGGGAGGCTAAGGCCAGAGGATCTCAAGTCCAAGAGTTTGAGGTTGCTGTGAGTTATGATGATGCCATGGCACTGTAGTCTGGACAACAGAGTGAGACTATCTCAGAAAAGAGAAATTAATAATAGTAATAATACAGAGGGATGCATGCCCTTTACCTAGTTTCCCGTTAGGGGACTATAGTACATTATCACAACCAGGAAACTAACACTGATATAATCCACTGATGTTAGATTTCACCAGTTTTACATGTACTCATTGTGTGTGTGTCTGTGTTTAGTTCTTTGCAATTTCATCAAATGCACAGATTTGCATGACCATCACCACTCAAGACACAGAACAGTTTCAACACGAGCATCCCTCACATTACCCTTTTTGGCCACAGCCACCTTCTTCCCACCCTCAATGTGCCTAAGCCTTGGTAACTACTAATCTGTTCCATATTCCTATAATTTTATCATTTCAAGAACGTTATAGAAATGGAATCATCAACAGAAATGTAACAGAGTGGTGCAGTGGCTTGAGATAGTCACTGAAATTATTGAAAAGAGAAGGTAAAGTCTTTATTTATTTATTTTTGTAGAGATAGGGTCTCATTTTATCACCCTTGGTAGAGTGCCATGCATCACACAGCTCACAGCAACCTTCAGCTCCTGGGCTTAGGCGATTCTCTCGCCTCAGCCTCCCGAATAGCTGGGACTACAGGCCCCCACCACCATGCCCGGCTATTTTCCTGCTTTGCAGTTTGGCGGAGGCCGGGTTTGAACCCACCACCTTTGGTATATGGGGCTGGCGCCCTACTTGATGAGCCACAGGTGCTGCCCAGCAAGTAAAGTTTTAACAACACAAAGAAATTGTAACTTGGACAGCAAGCTTTGCCCCATCCTAGTGACTGCAGGGCCTATGAGAAGCACAGTTTGGGGTTTTATGTTCAACTTTGAGGAGTATCAGTTGCTTCTTGGAAGTCTCATGGGGTCTTAATTAACTTTGTACTCAAAACAAGCCACCTGCAAGATTGTGGTAACAACCCACCTGTAAGATCTTTTTTTTTTAGAGACAGTCTCACTTTGTCACCCTCGGTAGAGTACTGTGGTGTCACAGCTCACAGCAAGCTCCAGCTCTTGGGCTTGGGTGATTCTCTTGCCTCAGCCTCCTAAGTAGCTGGGACTACAGGCACCCACCACAATACCCAGCTATATTTTGTTGCAGTTTGGCTGGGGCTGGGTTTGAACCTGCCACCCTTGGTATATGGGGCCAGCGCCCTACCCATTAAGCAACAGGCGCCGCCCCACCTGTAAGATCTTAATCAGTCTCATTCCCATAATAACCCAGATCAGCTTAACCCAAACCAATCCCAAATAGCCTAACCATATCAGTTATCTGCCCTGCTCATATCCAGCTAACTGCGAAACCTTTTTGGAGTGGATTGGCTTTTTTTACTTAGCATCATTCTTTGGGTATTTGTTCTGGGTGTTGCATGTTAACAGTACTTCATTCCTTTCTATTGCTGAGTGGTATTCCATGGTCTGGATGTACCATAGTTAGTTTATTCATTCATCTGCTGAAGAATATTTTGGTTGGGACTAATGAGGTGTCTCATGCCAATAATCCTAGCACTCTGGGAGGCAGAGGTAAGAGGATCTCTTCAGGTCAACAGTTCAAGACCAGCCTGAGCAAAGTGAGATCCCCATCTCTACTAAAAAAAAGAAATAGCTGGGCATGACAGAGTGCACCTGTAGTCCCAGCTACTCAGGAGGGTGAAGCAAGAGGATTGCTTGAGCCCAAGAGTTTCAGGTTGCTGTGAGCTATGCCACCATGGCATTCCTCCAAGTGCAACAAAGTGTCTCAGAAAAAAAAAAAAAAAAAAACCCAAGAACATTGGCCAGTGCCTGTGTCTCAAAGGAGTAGGGCACCAGCCCCATATACCAGAGGTGGCAGGTTCAAACCTAGTCCCGGCCAAAAACTGCAAAAAAAAAAACCAAAAAACAAAAAACAAACAAACCAAGAACATTTTAGTTGTTTCCAGTTTTTGTCTATTACAAATAAAGCTGCTATGAATATTTATATAGATATTATATGTGATCACAAGTTTTTACTTTCAGAGTTCTTGCACTTGACACCAAAATGCATGATCTATGAAAGGAAAAAGTGGTCAATGGGACCTCATCAAAATTAAAAAAAATTTGCCCGTGAAAGACCATGTGAGAAGGATGAAAAACTACAAAGTGGGAGAACATATCCAAAAAAGGTTTTCTATCTAGAATACACAAAGAACACTCAAAACTCAGTGGTAAAAACAAGTAAAAATTAATCCAATTACAGAATTGGGGAAAAAAAAAAAACATTAAGAGTCATTTCACCAGAGAATACTCATACGGCAAATGATTACATGCAAAGATGTTTGACGTCATTAGTCATTAGAGAAATTCAAATTAAATCATAATGAGATTATCACTATATATCTGACATAATGTTAGGGTGGCAGTCTGCTCTTAGTTCTTGTGTCCTCTTGGGCGAAGAATGACCAGATACATTAAAGTGTCATATGTAGCCTCTGTTATCCTGGTTGTTTGGCTCTCTGATCTGAAAAGTCACAAGCAGGGCTAGTGCAACAGTGACTAGAGGCAGGAAGTAATTTCTTTTTATGACATGTCTGTGTCCAAGAGTGGAAAGGGGCTCTCTCTCCAGGCATTCTTGCATTCTTGGATTGTTCCCTTTTATTGGCCTGGTCCAGGGGAGGGCTTTGGGAAGGTGTGGGATGCTACCAAATGATTAACAGGTGTTCTCTAGGTTGCATTTGCATATGCACAGCACTCCCTCTCTGAAAGCCCACGGGGTAAGCAGGTAGACCACAATTTAAGCAAATTACATGATAAGCAACCTTAGGTTACTCTAGGTCACTTTCCAAATTCTATTAAGCCTGGGCTGGGGAATTCCCAGATGAGTAAGGCATTCCTTCCTTCCCCAGCTATAGCAGTTTCTCTGGAGAGGATTAAGGGCAGAAGAGCACCAAGATGGAGTGCATGCCCGTTTTCCTTCTTCCCAGGTAGGGCAGTTACTCAAGGCAGCACCAACGCAGGATGCCCTGGTCAATAGAAGAGCTAGAGATCCTAGCTATCTACCTAAAAATAATGGAAAATAATAAAAAATAATAACACCAAATGCTGGTGAGGATGCAGAGAAACTGGATTACTCATTCATTGCTGGTGGAAATGTAAAATAGTACCACCCTGGAAAAGAAAAAGTATGGTGGTTTCTTACAAAATTAATCATGCAATTACAATAATCCTAAGCAATCACACTCCTGGACACTTAGAGAAAAGTTCACACAATAACCTGTACACAAATGTTTATCTGTAATTATCTGTAATAGTCAACAACTAGGGACAATCCAAATGTCCTTCATAGGGAATGATTAAACTATGATACATCCATACCATGGAATATTACTCAGCATTCATTGAGTTTTGACAAATGTGTCATGAAACAAGTTTACAGACTTCCAAACATATATTTTTGTAACATTAGTGCCCCCATCTATTCTTTAAAGATCGAAGCCACAACGTGAGAGAGACAGATGGATATAGGAGTCTGGAATTTGAAATGGGTAGTTCTCTCCTGGAGATAAAAAGAGAAACTGGGATTTATAAGCATATAGATGGGACTAAAAGAGAAGGTTTAGAGATATGAACATTCAAATGTACTCTTTTCTGTTCTAATGTTTTCATTAACTTAGAAGTAACCATCTGTTCTTCCTTTAGGAGAAGGGTGACACTCTAGGAAGACTGTAAGACTCCCTCCAAGTGGCAGCCACCTGATGTTACATATCTAAATTGGAGCCCCTTTGACCTAGTGGAAGACTAACTAGGATTTGTGCTGCTAATGTTTTATAGTCTTGCTTTAGGAAGTGTTAGCACCTTCACAATAGTGTATAGAGACCTACGGTGATGGAAAAGGGGGATATGTGGTCTCCCTGGCCAAATTTCAGCCTTCCTGGTCCTATACCATCATGGACTAGCAAGTATTCCTCTTTTGGTGATTTGCATGCCCTCTTCCTCATTTTTGGCAAAGAAGGCGATTAGAAACCAGAAAAGAAATGCCAAGTTTAGGTCCAAGTGCCCAATTTAGGTCCTATTTCACAGGGCTTCATGAGTGGGAGGTTCCTGATAGGTATCCAAAACCCAGTATATTTGGGGGGTTATACAAAATAGTGTCCACAGAAGTAGTCCAATGTCAAACTTAAAAGCTAAATTTGTAAACAGGGGGCCTTGATCCTAAGAACACACCAGAAAGTTGGGAGTCTTTTAGCCACATAATGGGAGACAACAGAGAGACAAGGTAGCCAGTCACAGTATCCACTGGATGTCTGCTTGTGTCTCAGGATCTACTGGGCTGTGTTACTGCTGTAATTCATGCTTATAAAATATTTGTGTTCATAATTGGGCCTGGACCTTGGCTGGGAGTATTACCCAGAGTATTATGGTCTTTCAGGTGTGTATGACAGGTGTCAGTCATGATTGTTTAGTGATCTGGAAGAGAGACTATGTGAATGTAGTGGATCAGATAATATAGAACACCTCACCTAGGTGGGCTAGGCTCGAAGGCAGATTGCTCCTGGGCAGAGTGGGTCTGGGTGCAATGCTTCCCAAAAGCAAATCCGTCATTGCACCAGCCCTCACACAGGCCAGAGCACTAGGTGCCTGGAAAGGTGTAGTACATGAGAGAGCCAGGAACCAGGAGGCCCATTACCCATAAGAAAACATGGTAGGGGCGATGCCTGTGGCTCAGGGCGTAGGGTGCCGGCCCCATATACCGAGGGTGGCGGGTTTGAACTGGCCCTGGCCAAACTGCAACAAAAAAATAACCAGGCACTGTGGTGGGTGCCTGTAGTCCCAGCTACTCGGGCGGCTGAGGCAAGAGAATCACTTGAGCCCAAGAGTTTGAAGTTGCTGTGAGCTATGATGCTACAGCACTCTACTGGGGGGCAGTGAGACTGTCTCAAGAAAAAGAAAAAAAAAACCTGGTAACTTGGGCGGCACCTGTGGCTCAAAGGAGTAGGGCGCTGGCCCCATATACCGGAGGTGATAGGTTCAAACCCAGCCCCGGCCAAAAACTGCAAAAAACCCCCCCAAAACAAAACATGGTAACTGAAGTGCTTCAAATCAATAGAAAAAAGAACAGGCTTGGCGCCTGTGGCTCAACGGGCTAAGGCGCCAGCCACGTACACCTAAGCTGACGGGTTCGAATCCAGCCTGGGCCCGCCAAACAACAATGACGGCTGAAACCAAAAAATGGCCGGGTGTTGTGGCGGGCGCCTGTAGTCCCAGCTATTTGGGAGGCGGAGGCAAGAGACTTGCTCAAGCCCAGGAATTGGAGGTTGCTGTGATCTGTGATGCAACAGCACTCTATCCAGGGTGACAGCTTGAGGCTCTGTCTCAAAAAAAAAAAAAAAGAATATTCCATAAAAATTCTGAGATAACAACGTATGCTTTTTAAGTAAAATATACCAGATGCCAATATACATTATAGATGACTTTAAAAATTAAGTCTGGATGGCACCTGTGGCTCAGTGGGTAGGGCGCCAGCTCCATATACTGAGGGTGGCGGGTTCAAACCTGGCCCTGGACAAACTGCAACAAAATAATAGCTGGGCACTGTGGTGGGCACCTATAGTCCCAGCTACTGGGGAGGCTGAGGCAAGAGAATCGCCTAAGTCCAGGAGTTGGAGGTTGCTGGCGCCACAGAACTCTACCAAGGGCAATAAAGTGAGACTCTGTCTCTACCAAAAAACAAAAAACAAAAAAACAACAAAAAAAACAACTTAAAAAAATTAAGTCTAAGCAGGCTTGGCGCCTGTGCTCAATGGTTAGTGCGCCAGCCACATACACCGGGGCTGGAGGGTTTGAACCCCACCTAGCCTGCCAAACAACAATGACAACTACAACAAAAAAATAGCCGGGTGTTGTGGCAGTGCCTGTAGTCCCAATTACTAGGGAGGCTGAGGCAAGAGAATCCCTTAAGCCCAAGAGTTAGAGGTTGCTGGGAGCTGTCACATGATGGCACTCTACTGAGGGTGACATAGTGAGACACTGTCTCAAAAAAAAAAATTAAGTCTGAGCAATTAAAATGGGCAAATGCAAGGGATACTATGTGAATATTTTCTCTCTGTATGGAAAATTGTTTTCTAGGTATAGCAACAATAAAATCTAAGAAAGAGCACATCAATAGGCTCGGCGCCTGTGGCTCAACGGGCTAAGGTGCCAGCCATGTACACCTGAGCTGTGGGTTCGAATCCAGCCCCCGGGCCCGCCAAACAACAATGATGGCTGCAACCAAAAAATGGCCGGGCGTTGTGGTGGGCGCCTGTGGTCCCAGCGACTTGGGAGGCAGAGGCAAGAGACTCGCTTAAGCCCAGGAATTGGAGG